>DWDX01000073.1:0-42044 GCA_018245675.1 Agara michaeli | reverse complement strand
CACGAGGGTTTTTACTAAACTTTTTAGATTTTCCCTGAGTCGTGGCGAAAAAATGGTTGAGAAACAATGCATGAAACAATCCGTTCTGCTTGGAATGATTATGTAATAGACCTTAAAGTTTTAGGTAGAACGTCAGGGGGGGGGGGGTTAAAATCGTCCATCAGAAGGTCACTGAGGCTTTCAATATCACAAGTTTAAGGATAATTTGTACATGATACTGGGCCAGGTTTAAAAAAATTGAACAATTTCCTAAATAGAAAAACGCTTTTTAACAAGATCAAAAATGTCTTTTAATAAATATAGCGCCCGCTGTCTGAACGTGTTTATAATACACGTCGGCAATGACATTAGCATTTACACAATTAAATACATAGCCCTCAAACGCAAAGCTTCTTAAGAAGTATCACCATAAAATTATGTATATTTATTCAATAAAGTCTCGAAAAATATTCGCTTTACGTGAGAGAAACTGATGCGACTTCGCCCTTTCTTCTCATTTTCCCTCTCATATTTTTGTTTTCAACTTCACTGAATATTTTTATTACATTTTCTTGTCTCTCAACACTTGAGTTATTTTCGCACACTCTTAGCCAGAATCGTTCGAATGCAAAGGATTACGAGTATGAGCTGCTCGTTCTAAAAAATACATATTATGAAACCAATATGATATTGAGTCAAACAAAACATGTTTCTACTCGCGTGATTTGAGAATATAAGAATATATTTACTATATATAGGAAAATATGTGAATTATGCCATTACTATACTCGTACATTACACACACATATCAGTATGTATGACATAAATATATTAGTAGTATCAGAAAGGTTTTCTTTCATTGCTATAGTAATGGTGCCTATTTAAACAAACAGATGCGATACAACCATATCTCATTATCATATACAAACAAATATGTACAAATGTATGTATATTCAATTACAGATAAAACTCGAAAACATATCATAAATTGTGTTACAATGATTTTAACCGTTATTAAATTTGTTTATTTATTCAGCTCTTTACTGTTTAATCGTGGTCAATCTCTCACGCTTCCTATCAGACAAAATCATTTACCTAGTAAAAATATGGTTTAACGAGTATAATGTCTGAAACAGTCTTACAACAAGCTTGTTAGGATATTTGAAATACAAAGGTTTACAAACTTTTTAAATATTTCAGGACCGTCATTCCCTGCCTAACAATAGAGATAGAGATAGACATTAATATTTGACTAAAATTGTAATATAAAAGCATAATATAACCTAAAATTAATCTATATTTAGTATAATATATGTACTACATATAACATTATAGTAAATACCAATTGAAGCAGTTATATCTGAGTAATTTGTGCTATAAAGTAAATTCGCTTACAGTTTAATAAAACACAGTTGTATGTACAAATGTATCCATCAAAATTCAATAGGTAACACAAAACCGATTTGAATTGACCCGAAATCAATTTGCAAATTGATTGCTCGACATAATAGCTGTGTTTGCGTTTGTAACTGTCACAAACATTGAAAAGCCACTAATTAAAGAACATCGGTGGTTTTGGACCGTATACTATGTAACATAGGTAACAATTTATTTTAAAACAGAAACATTTGATTTGGCTTTTTCACAAACCAGTAATTAAGTTTAAGATAGATAAAGACTGTACGAGTATATTCCGGTTGGTAACAATTTTGAGTTACACAAAACCCGTCTGTTTTTATTTATCCAGTATAACTCGTACCTTCTCGTACTTAGCTCTCGGAGTATTACTTGCCGTTTTGCCTATCCAAATACACGACATATTTGCAACTTACTTATGGGGTAGTCTACAAAAAAAAACCATAATTAAAAACGAACAACTTTATTGAGGCTTTACCTCAACGTACAAATTAATATTCCAGCTTTAGGAATTTCGCAAAAATGTGTACGCAGAAACATTTCAACCAAACCCACCAATTAAATTACCACGTTCATACACTAAAACAAAACGTATACGTGATACATATGTGCCTACAAGCACTGTAGTAATGTGCTCCGTGGAACCTGTTATATTGCGTAAATTGCTAGCAACATACGACGCGTCACATATGGAATATGAGAAAGTCGGTTATCCTTATAATTGGGATAAGTTAACAATTTCTGTATTTATCATCAGACATAATTTCCTTCTAAATGCTTAGTAACCATCAAGTGTTATGACGAAAATGTCATCCAATTAAAATAGATTAGTCACCGATTTTCGCTTAGAAACTGTAATGTCTTCCGATTTATGCGGCCACTGGTCCATATTTGAATACAATTCCATTAAGTTGAAAGTTGTGTTCGAATTACAAATAATTTTCGAATATCCGACAGAGTTACACTGTCGAGTAAGTCTTGGCGTCCCGCATAAGTCGGAAAGGCGACCCTTATCAAACGCCATCCGATTACAACAGATTAACCGGACAAATGGAATGTGTAATTATCTGTGCCTAACTAATCGCGTTCGGCTTGGCACACGTGTACAGCATGTATGACGTTGTTGTAACAATACTGGATCACAATTTGTAATAGAAGTGGACTAATATGTTTCCTTGTCGGAATATTGATATACTCATTTTAAGATAAAATCAGCTAACTGCTCCTATTCAGCATTCGGTGTACAATTTTCAGGGTCGGATTTCAGTACAGCTTTTGTTGTTACAGGGCCAGAGTGAAATAAAATCTGTTTCAAATTATGAAATGTTTCTATTATGAATACATTGTTTATTTATAATCCTAATAGAACCTGTATTTTCATTGGTTTAATTTTTATTTATTTTACATATACTGTTATTTCTTTGAATTATTACCCTCCGTTTCAGCTTTCATTCGATATAATTATCCTTTATATTTTTAAGTTACATTCGGATTTTGTTAAAACAGGCATAGAAATTAACAGTGGTATCCCTGGCTTGTCCTAACCGCCAGCTTATCCCATCTGAGCAGATTCGCCCTGCGGGGATTTCATAATTACACATTACCTGAATTTTTCACGTCTAAATTCGGCACAACTTTACCTCCAATTTATATTTACGATTTTGTTCTGCGCTCTTTATTACTCGGTCACATTTAGGGAATTTAGATTTATTGTAGAAAAAAATTGTTAGTTTACGAAACATTTGTAAATTCTTATAGTCTGATGTTAAATGACAAGATCAAAGTCTAACGCAAATAACCGTGCTTCTTAATTTTTTTTAATTCTCAACGAATTTAGAATTACTTGAAACTATTAATAATTTTTTCGAAGGACACTTTAAGCAGGCCTTAACAATTTTTGTTGATAGGATGCAATCATTAATCCGTATTAATAACCGAATTGAGTTGACCGCTGCGCCCCGGTCCAGCTTTTTAACAGGAATAATATACCAGTCAAAATAAATACTGTCTGTTAAACTGTTCTCTGTAATATCCATAACCCAAAATGTATGTTTATAAATGTAAAATTGGTTAGCATTATGCTGCGGGATCGAGAACGCTCAGTCAAGTGCTATCCAACTCGGGCGTGGAAACAACAACACAGTTGAAACTCAATTAATTTGCATCCAACTGTACCGCCATTAATAATGTTTGTCGACTTCATTACAGCTCAACATTAAACTAAACATATTTTCACAAAATAACCTCAGTACTCAATACTCAGGTGTATAATCAATACTGAAATAATAATGTACGTATTCTTCTGACGCAAAGGCACACCAGTTAACATAGTTCATCAGGCAGGTTTTGAAGATCAAAATAAAGCGCCGGTAACTCGGCCTATCGACCTCATCAAACCATACAACCATACAGCTTAACTTAGATAAATGTTTTCGCCTCAAACTTCGAAAGACTATTGAAATCAACAATTCCGTTTCCACTGGTACAATAGTTGAGATCAATAAACGCGTATTTTACTATGTTCAACTACTTAACTGCTCTCAAGTATAAAAGATACATTTAAGTACACAAGTACTAACGCCAGTGAGTCCAATTAACAACATGTAGATACACATGCACTGCGTATATGCACCTGCGCCTTTTTTACTAATTACATTTGCAGGTGTCGACGAAATGCAGGCGCTGCAGCCCGTTCGCTCTGAAGTGGATGTTCATTCGCCGTTTCAGCGTAGACAGTTAAAGAAAGATTAAAAGGTACACATAATTACGTTGCGTTTTTGAAACTCATCCCAAAATTCTCAGGTTTGTAAGATGCTTTATGAATCCGTCAAATGCCTTTACCTCTTGTCCAGATCAATTTTTGTATCAGACTGAGGAATTTTGAAGAACTATGGTCTTTGAGATCGCTCTTATAAACAAATTTGGTAATGAAGTACACTATACAATTGAACAGCCCCACATAGCTGAATACGGAATTCACGACTCCTTTCGCGGAGGCCCGGCCCAGCGGCCCAAGTCACAATTAACTGTCGACATGTTTCAATTTCCACTCTCAACTAAATCCTTGCTTAGTATTCAAGAAGGAATTCTCAGTTTTAGACACTTGAAATTGTTTGATTTACGTAAATATCCTAAGTACGATTTTAATATTCGAGATGAGCGTTATAAATTCTATTAGAATTTAAAAACAACATGGAACTACAATTATTATTAATATGGTGGTATCGTATGTGCGGCAAAAGGTGACAAGAAAGTACTGACAAGTGCAAATATATTATTGACTAGCGAACTTCGTACGGCCTCACAATAAATAAATAGTTTAGTTACACTAACACCTATACCGATTCTAATCATATTTGACGGGACGTACATCATATAATTTTGACAGGTAAGCAGTTGATATGGAAAAATTCAATTGTTGTTATTACTATTTTCCTTCGATTCTTTCCTCTTTTTCTCACCTTTTCAACCTTCCCTGGATTTCCACGATTATTTTAAAACCAAAATTAGTCCAATAGGTCCAGCCGTTCTCTAGTTTTAACGAGACTAACGAACAGCAATTGATTTTTATATATAAGATAGACGTATATCTCTATCCGGCATTAGACAGGCTAACATACTGACAATACTGGATATAGAGCTCTTCAATTAAGGAAACAAACTGTCAAACGAGAAACGAGAGGTGCAGCCTCATTTCAAAACAACATGCAAACTTTATAAGGCATGTAACGCTGACCTGAAAAGCACTGGCCCCGTGAAACGTCCAAGTGGAGATTTTCGCGTAAAATTCCAGTATAAATTAATTTTACTTATTAATATTATTTATGGTGAAAAAAAAACTAGCGAATGGATATGCAGGCCACGTGCTTACTGCAGCCCATTGACTCTCGAGCGAGGTCAATTATTATTATTATATGATATTAGTAAGGATTCTTCAGACCGGAACATAATATAAGCTGTGTTCAGTTAACTACCACTTAGGCCATTGAACCTCATTGGCACAGAAAGTAGGAGGGGATTTTAACATTTTTTTTCAAAATTATGTAACAAGCTTGCGTCTTAGGTTTATGCTCTGTAATGTGAAGTCTCCGGACCACTTGGCCAGCTATAATCTGTAACATTATACCTTAGGTAGGTACCCTTCTTATTTTGACGGAAAACTATAACCAATAGAGGACCGATGAAGAAGGTGATGCAGAAGATATACAGTTGGATGTACGAGTTGTATGTTTACTATGTTTTATGACCATCTGCCTGCCTATTAGTTTGATACGTTAAAAACATAACAACAATGTCTCCATGTTTCACCGGTATCCCTGACGCGGTGGAAGACAGCAAGCAATCTGGAAAGTTAATCGACACCGTGCGCGGTTCCCTCCCTGCTTTTCAAATTAGAACAATGTATGCATTGCTGGCGGCAAAGGACTTATGAGGTAATGGACAAGCACTTTCGAGATAAGTTTAATTTTATGAACATATTCATTATTTATTAACCTACATATATCGATTCAGTACTAACTAATTCGTTACATGAAATAGATACAGTAGAATCGCAATTTGCTAGGCATTCCATTGGTGTAACAGTTTACATAAGACGTTCCTTAAACATCATGACTGTTACTGACAGTGCAGTTTCGGTCCCCTGTTAAATTAGATTGATTCCCATTACTATGATACATAAATATTTTGCTTGCCTATGTAGACTTTAAAAAGTACTTATTTTTCAACTAGAACATTATAGTTAAATGTTTATAGTACTACATAGAAGCCTATATCCTCCATAACTAATAGCCATACTAAAACTTTAATTGCGAATGTTTATCGATGCGATGTTGCTTTTAAATACTGAGAATTATTTAAGCAAAATGAGCGTAGTACCATCTAAATGTACCTATCTGGAAGGTCGCTTGGGCGCTGCGGATTATCCTTCGGGGGGAGTATAACCCCTCACGGGCCTGGACGCAATTAACTCTCGACATGTTTCAATTTACACTCACAAGTGCGCATCTCGACAAACGCTATATTGTATATCGTTATGGCCGTAGGTACATGTTCGACACCCCAGATGTAGCTAGTCATTAGATTACTGTCAAAACCGTTCGTCACCAGCGCAGAACGATAATAAGAAAAATAAATAGGATTTTACGTAACTGTTATATCTACACAAACAAGTATGCTTACGCGCTTTACTCCATATTGTACGATATAAAATTGAATCGTTAAATGAATGAATAATAGCTAACGAAATCATTTTTGTTTGCGTGTTTTAGAAGACTTTTAGAGTCTCCATACGTTTACTCTGTTTTTTCTGTATGCCATTTAGGTACCCTAATGTCTTCAGCACCTTTCGGTAGGTATACACTGCATAATATTCTCAATTCTACAAGCAGTCGCTAACAATTAAAGATACTTTTGCAATTATATTGTAAGATGCATTTTCTGTTCATCAATTTTTTTTAACGGGATCATGTTCCAAGTGGAAATATATATATGAAATGACTATAACGAAATGTGCAGTAATCTAATAAAATACAGTAAATATTTTACGTAAAAAAATAAAACAGCAGCATTTATTAGGTGCAACCCGTATTGTAATAGAAGTTGAAATCCAATCTTCAGTAGGAAATTTCTTTGAACCTCAATACATAAAGACCTCGCACAGCGTTTAATGTTACGTAGGTACTAGAGCCATTTTATTACACAGAGAAGACAAAAGAACAAAAAATATCGAATACAATGATTGTCGCATTGAAATATAATTTCCTTGTAAGTAAATTTTACGAATGGAGCATTTCAATGGTTTCATTTCTTTATATTGAGAAGCGAATTGCTGTGAAGAAAGTAAGCATTACAGAAGCTGATAAGAAATTCTCAGAAAGTCGACTCTAGTATGAAAGATGGTACAAAACATCGTGCTAGTTTGTTTTTATTATAAGCTTTTATTTAACTTCCTTAGTTACTTCATTACCACGTGCGGGTCAAATCTTGCAGCTGCATTTTATTTCATTTCTTTGAATGACAGTATATGCTTAACTTAGCGAGGTCATATAAAACTTGTAGCATCAATCGCAGTGAAGCGGCGTGGTAGTGTATGCTCTTATCCTTTCGCAATGATAAGAGAGACCAGCCGTGAGTAGTAAATGAGATTGCAGCAGCCACCTAAATTTTATTAAGTCCTAATACTCATAATATGTAAAGCACCTCTCTTGGTTCATTTACTATGAGACCTACGAAATCTTAAATTTGCTCTATTCCAATTCTGAACCATTCGTACAATAGAGTTATTATTGTCATTATTTAAATTTTTTCAAAACCCTTTCAGCGTTTCGGACAGACCTGAAAATCACCAAATGCAGTAAACAAAATGAATTTGCCAATTCAAATTAAAACAGTTAAAAGGATTGCAGTGGACAAGCAGATTAAGTAAATTTATAACGCTTCCCGCTTGTTTATAAGCGGGGCCCGAGAAATGGCCAACTGCGGTCGTCAATGCCGTCGAGCGCGACCTCCCTTGTGTTGTTTTTTTTTGTTTTAGACACATGTGATATATCATGATGCAATCTACAATCTGCCAAAAAAGAATGCGTAGTATGGTTGAAATATTTTTTTATAATTATCGTTTTGTATCTACACACATATTAGTAGTTATAACTATTTAAAAAAAACTTCGTTAATCGTTTTTGGTGAAATAAGTGACGCGGTGAAATAAAATTTTTAGAGGCTTTTCCATTTAGAACCAGAAACCCAAATGATTTTCAATACAAAAAAAACCCTATGCAGTCCCTTCAATTCTTCCATTAAAAGTAGCATCGGAATCGGTCAGAAGTTCCGAAAATTTATAAAGGGTCGTTTATAAATCTTTGTCTGCCTATCTGTCTGTAGGTAGTGGGTAGACTGGAACAAGCCGAGTATATTATGTCTAGAAAGGTTAATACTTAAGATTTACGCTTACTTTACGCTAAACAAATTAACTTAGTAACTTATGCCTAAGCCTGTAATTTTTCTTACTGTTGTTAAAAACTTGTTCCGAAGTAGAACCGAGAACTCTGTTTGCCTTTGTTTTTAAGTTGCCACACCGATTTATTTGCGACTTTTTGCTCCTACTAAACGACAACTGGCAACCACATGTGTGAGTTGCTACCACAACAGAACAGATCAAAATTCTTTACATATTATACAACGGATACCGAAATTACAGTCATACACACAAACATAAAATTTATTTCTATGCAGAAAAACATAAAAATCGATATGAAAATTTGCATACGTAATCTGACCAATTTTAGTGTCCCATCAAAAAAAACTATATTAAAACATATGTATATGGATTTGGAACAAGAACCGTAGTGTGTGGTTATGAAAAAATAATGTGGCAATTCACATGAGTGTTGACTTTAGTTCCAATGATTTGGTTCATACCCGCAAACAATGCGCGAAAAGCAGACTCCCAAGCCCGAGTCAAAGGTCCGCTTTGCCATATTTTTATTTCCAATATTTTCACAGCATAAACACCAAACAAAGAATGTTAAATATACAACATTCCCTACGCCCATATTGTATTCGTACTTTATGTATTTTTTATTGTTGTCGTCCTTTTTTCTGCATGTTTTGACTTGTTAAACATATTTCACATTATAATTCTATTTGCATTTAAACAAATTGAGACAAAACTTAACAAACAGCTATTAATAAACAGAGATAAATGTTCATGATGCTGCTAGTAATATAATACTGCTTGTTAAACAAATTCCCAGTAACTGTAATTATCATCAAAATATACCGTCAATATAGTATATAATATACGGTCGTCATAGTACCGATCTGTAATTTAATCAGGAGTCGTAGAGTAGTAGTTTTAGAGTAGTAGAGAAGTAGAGCTGTAAAATAATAGAGTAGTAGAGTAGTAGAGTAGAATCGACATAGTGCAGTAGAGTAGTAGCGTTGTAGAGCAGTAGAGTAGTACAGTAGTAGAGTAGTAAAGTAGCAGTAGTAGAGGCGAAGAGTCGATTAATGATTCATAAGATCAAACCATAATATGTCTACCCATACATTAGAGACGGATTAAGTACAAAAAGCTGATACTTAGGTAACGGCATCACTGGTGCAGACGAGAGACCCGGCCTAGTGTTGTTCGAGATACTTCAAAGCATAAGGCGAGCTAGGGGCTGAATCTATTACAGCTATATCCTGAACTCTCAAACCTGAGTTCAGCTCGCAAGTTTGAACCGGTTAAGCTGAAAAAGATAACTGAGCCAAATAACTAGAAAACACAAAGGGGTTTCCTGTTTCGGCCGAACGTGGCTCACTTACTCTGTTAATCCGTTTGGTGGCAAAGCACGTGCAAGTTATATTATTATGTTGTGAATGCTTTTATTTTTTGTATCTGTATATTTCATGTGTGCTAGGGAGGGAAGTGTAAGTACATACATATTGCGCCTAAGCCATACATTTTGGCTGCAGAAGGTACGACTAGTTAATCGTAATGCTACATGTCTACCTACCTCTATTAAATGTATAGTTATAGATAACTCTTTGACACACTAATTTGGGTCCCTACGGGTGTCAGCATTAACTATCAGGGCATATTTCATTTATCACAATTAAATCAGCATGAATATTCGTAACAATTCAATCTTATTATTGTATGGAAAAATAGGTGCTTATTGAAATTGATGTGTTTATTTTTATAAAATTCCCATTTCAATCAGTGATCTTAATATTCCTAATACACTACAGCGAAATTCTCCTCTTTATTATACAGTAATGAAAAATGATTTATGCCACGTCAATAACTAGACTACGACCTTAACCCTTCTCATTCAGAAAGATAACCCGTGTCCAACAGTACAATGATAATAGGGTTGAAGATGATGATGAGAATAACTCTAGCCATAGAGCATCAGTTTAAAAATGTATACTAAACACATTCATAGCGTCAAGTATTTTTCGTGCACGAGTTACATAACTATATTTGGAAATGTAACTAGTTTCACAATATGACTGCAAAGAGAGTGCTGTTTACAATGATATACGGTGCACAAGATATATGATCGTATGCACGTTTTATGATCTCGCCGTATATTCTCTGAAATCTGTACAATATTACAGAGAAACATTGTTACAACTCATTTAAATACTAGATGCGCCCGTGACTCCACTCGCGTGCACTCACCATCAGTATTGTTAGTAACCTACGTAATCAATCAAATATTTTGATATAATACAGTTTCAGATGTTTATGTGTTGAGTGAAAATACAGTTTTATAAATTACGAGTAGGTATAATACAAAATGGAAAATACGCTCGCCGACAACCCACACGGTGCAAGGGAACAACTCGGTATAAACTATAAATCAAAAGCTGAATTAAGCTCCAGCAGTAGGAGCTAGCAGAGTATTATAATTAATCCGAGGCTTGTAAACTGCATCAACGCAGATCCTGTTCTCGCGATCACTTAATAACCATTTTTTTTACGCTCAACAAAATACTTCTGATATTATTAGTTCCTGCTGCACTAAGTCATGTATTTGTACACAAAAATGTATAACGAATGTTACTAGCTTATTTTACGTACGTATTGTTTATTAGTTGTTGTTCAGCGTAATAAATGCCACTGTTACGTCCATTACCGCCGTCGGCGGGCGGCATCGCTATGCTTCGCATTACAAAGATCCTCCTGAGTCACTTTCATGTATTATGTATGAATATTCTCCACAGTGGCCCACATATAGTATGCACTGTACACTACTTGAGAGTCGCTAGGGATCCTACTGATACTACGTCTTTCTCGGCAGTGCCCAGGGTCCCCGTCGGCGTCTTTCGCTATAGCAATTGACGATATACACAAGTGATAACTTAACTCACCGAAGTCCTAAAGTGCCTCCGAATTCTTAAATGACCCTTAGCAATATGACGTACCAGCTGACTTTTTAATTACAAAATTGGAGACATCTTCTACCCTCAGTGGGCACTCCGATATAGCTTTCTTATAGCATACCAGTCAATCTCAGTGAAAGTGATAGAGCGTTATATGCATTAAACTCGTAATTTATCTCGGAAATATTACGAATACATTATCAATTAAATTTGAATGAAATAATATAGAGAATAAGAACTTTGTCGCTATACTGTTAAAAAGGCAAGCATAGCGCGCACGCTGCAAATCATAAACGAAATGTTTTCGTACTTGCCGCGGGCAAAACTAGTTTACAATGTGGCGACATTACCAAATTTCGTCGCTCCTCATTCAAGGAACCTTTCATGCACGACTTTTATTGTAATACGGAGTGCAAAATGCAATCATAGTTATTCTGCGCGGCTGTCGCCTCTCATTCATTCACTGCGCACGTTAAGGCGAAGTTTCACATAACTTTGCAAGTGGTGGATTAGTAAATATTTGTTTAAATTGAACGGAATGTTATATAAAATTATTTAATATGAATAAACGTTCATAACCATGTTTTGTGTGCGCAAATGTAATGGCACATCCATACGTATATCATAACATAGTCGTATGCACGTATCTGGAGAAGCTTTCAAATTTATTTCCCCGGAGCCACAACGCATCTGTGACCGAACTCATATGGGAATCGAATCTTATCTGAGATTGGTTATTAATATCGCCTGCATTAAATATTCTACTAGTTTTTGCTCAACCCCTTTATCGGTCCACTCTTGGACACTATCTCTCGATTCATATATTTCAACCGTTTAAAAACGTTTATTATATTCCATTATTAAAACTATGGTTGTTATACTCATTAAAACCCAAGGCGGTCCTACTAAATCCTCCAGGATAGTTTCTGTGATGACACTGAAGAAAGACCGAAGGTATGCAAAGCTAAATAGAAATCCACATTCCTTAACATCATCATTTCGGCCCACAGACGTCCACTGCGGACATTGACCTCCTTGAAACACCGTTACAACTCACGCGCTCCTTTGCTTTCATGATAACCCGATTCTCTATAGTCCTGATTACTCGGGATTAGTTGTATGTGGACGCATGAAATATATTAGCTGATGAAAATCTTTAGCCTCTGCCTACCCCTATGGAAAATAGCTGTGACTGTACAATAATATTAATAGTTTATATAGTTTAAAAAATTGACAACATAAAAAATTTAAAATAAATGTGATCATGGGTTTATTCGTGTACCTAATTGTAACTTTAAAGCACGTGAATATAAATAGACGAAATGTTTCACAGAGTTACGAGTTTTCGTCACAGCTTTCACACGTTCACGCGAGATGGTATTGCGGGCTAGCGAGTATTTTAAACAAAACTACGTTGCAATCCAACACACGTCGCTTTATGAGAATAAGAATACCTAGATAATAACCGATATATAAAAATGTTACCCTAATTGCTTTACTATCATAACATTATTGTCCCTCTTAATAGTACACCAAAATTACTTCCATTATGAGGAAGATTTCGATTATGTCAGTAGAATATGATCACTGCTTCAACAAAGGTGACGAACCATACCTTCTGGATTTCAACTCTCGGTGAACCTGAAGGTTTTTCTGATGGACAAATGTTTGTTTTATTTGGTGTCTGCGCGTGTGACGAGTTGATACCAAACTATACCAGAATGGTTGCGGGCCGCTCTGTTTTAAAAGAAAATTATTCAGTTTGACGATAATTTGGCGAGAGAATTTAAAATGCACATTTACTTTGCGTATTCGAGTAAGTACGGTAACGTTTTGGCAACAATGTTTTTATTTCTCGCCGCGGTTTTATACATGTTAATTCTTTTTAGTTGTCACTTGAACGCTAAGGGTGGACTTTTATGTTTGTCGGTTGTTATCATTATGCACCACATTCATGTACTTACTTAATATTTAAAACAAAATGGGTCTTTCTTTCGTTTTACTTGACAGTGTTGAATTTTGTTGAATGTGAAAATTGTTTTACAAATAATAGACATTTAATACTTCCCGAAAGCCACCCTTATTGATAGAAACATGTGTTTTATCAATATTGATTGATTATTTAAAACTAAATCTTCGACCTGATTTCAAGCATCTAATGGAATAATTCCAATAAGTAAGGATCTATTATTAGTTAAAAAGACACTAATGCACCGTCTTCGTAGAAGTTTAGGCCGTGTACTTAACTTGGTCCTAAATTAAGTATACAACTGTCTCTCGGGCGTATAAATAACCAGTCGCCATGCATTTTGTACAAAGTATAAAATGTATAATTACATATATATATGAACGTAATACATCTTACGTTCGATACTTTTATAAAATAATAACTATACAAAATTAGTTAACCCCAGTCGCGCCTCGCTGGCACTCAGTCTAATATTAATTATTAAGAGAGTATAGAAATGTATTCTACATATGTATGAATTATGTAATTCAACAAGAAAACGCATTGTTAGACGATCTACGAATAGGATAAAATATTCATTTTAAAATCAACTGACCTTTGTTTCTTTCAGATTTAACGGTTTTTATCTAAAATTCATGAAACACTTGGAATTTTTCTTTCCCGTTTTAAACGTCGGAATCAAAAAGACATAAAAACATTCTCAATTAGAAATGCAACATTGTCTTCGAGTTTTGCGAACATAAACATACGGAGGCTGAATTTTTATATATGAAGAATTTCTCAAATGTATAAAAATGTTATTAATCGCATTGCTAAAACGACCAAAATAAAATCAAAGAAAGACCGCTCGAGTCCCCGCGGACTATGATTGACTCGTTCCGTTCCCCGGGGAACTATCGCCACCCCGTGTCGTGAGTATAATAAAACGGGAGTAAGTAAATTTTATTACCGGCCGCCAGTTTACCCGGTCCAGATTGTTTTGTTATTAAACTCAGCTCTTTATACTTAAAATACCAAACTAAGCTTGTGCAAAGTTAAATTGATTTACCGATACAATACGGCGACGGATGGCCGTAAAAGTTGTGCTTTATTATGATTTGGACGTGCTCATAATTTAAGACTATCGGCGATATATATTTCAATATTAATGCCTGCATATAATTAGGACTGGCATGCAGTAAACGTACCTAAGTTTGAGATTCACTTAATTACAGGTACACCACACTACACAATTACATTAGTCGGTACAATAAGATTGTTATCAGTAAAATTTATTATACGGATTAGCACTGTTTCTTAATGATCTATACCGGAAATAATATAATAAAAGCAAATCTACGCTTTGACACATACTCAAGGAAACTCAAGGAAAATAAGTCGTAATAACAAAATTATAAATTATACATATCTTAAATAGAAATATAATTTTGAGCCACTGTTTTGCTTAGTTTTGTTGTCAGACATAAGTATCATGAAATAGATAATATAAATATTAAGAGAATTCGTATTGGTTGTAAGAGTAAACTGTGGTGTTAATAGATAAAAAAATAAAAAATAAATATCGACATGGATAAAACTAACATTTATAAAATATTGCACAATTTAGAACTTAGCGCGTAAACAAATTATTAAGTGTGTGTGTGTGTGTGTGTGTTACTTCAGATTGCTCTGGACCTACATCTGTCATATTATGGAGACTTACGTAAATCTGCAAGTGAAACACTAGCCCGAACAAAGCGCCGGTGAGCGTGTGCCGGGCGGTTAATAATTCAATCACTCAAGCCTGCCGGAGGTTCCGCGCCGTGCACAGATATGTAGATTTGTATCCACACAGTACTTGTCGAAAGCTCGCTGTAAAGGGTTGTACGCAAATGGAATATGAGCACGCTGAATTTAATCCTATGTACCTAAAATTCCAAACACACTTGTAAATAAGTAATTCGAGTTCCACTTAACGGAAGTGCTTAGAATAAAAATGTCTTGAGCCGAAAGCAATATGAATATGCACAGTTGCATACAAATATATTCATAGAGGACTTCTGTAATTTTTGTATTCCAAAAGTACGTAAACATATATCTGTAGCGGAGACATAAAATTTACTAGGTACGCAGGGAGTAACGACGACGCGTTAGGGTAGCGAACCAGACGCCCCTCAAAACGTGCCCTGCTGTTAAACGAGTGGGATTTTAGTCCTCTGAGACTTATTGATATTATTTCGAATAACGTATATGTAAATTTCGCTACACGTCAACTAAAAACTGGGAGCTCTTGTGTAAATTGGATCGAGCTGTACAATCTCCCCAAGCGGTAGGGATGTAATGACAAAAAGTTGCGTTATTAGGTTTCGCTGGTGATTTGTCAGATTTCTTTCATTTTACTCTACTTTATCCAATGTACAGAGTTAATAACATAATTTACTTAACGCTAACAAATATTTGAAAACTAAACCAAATAGGATTTTAATAATGACTTTACTTAACAAGTGATCTTTGTGCATAGAAATAACAAAAGTTCTGAACGTATTCTTATTACGTACATTTGTATCATGGGCTGTCACGAATGTGTGTCACGGAGTAGGTACTTAATACATACAGTAATATTTTTACACGGTTGGATAATATTATTCTTAAATCCTTGTCTGTGCCATAATATTAAAGGAATAAAAAGAGTTTTACGGATATTATTATTTCTTGCTTGAATCTATAAACGTGCATAACCAATGATGACAGTGCCGTGTGCATGTTAAACTGTAGATTCAGGAAAATAATGTATACCACCCTAATCCTTGCGGAAATATAAGATTCATGATGTGTTCACTTACATTATAGATTCTTCTAAAAGAATTTTATAACAGCGGTATGTTCAATTATTTATCAAACGTTAGAAAATCTTGAACATAAAATTCGCTAAATCCTTTTGATTCATGTAAGTATATGTGAAAGAAAATTTTAAATTTTGCTAGATATCTTCGTTAAGAGAATAACAGCCGCGTACTGGATATTACGACTTTAAATAGACATATTTATCCAATATATTTTTATTAGAAAAGAAAAGATATCAAAGTGCTATAACGCCTTTACGTCTAGTCGTTGTAAAATTTTATGTTATGATCCAGTTCCTGCAAAGCAACTTGCCTGAGGGCGATATCAAAGTTTACGTTTCTGTACCCGTGACTTCGTAAATAAGTTAAGCAAATGTAAATTTATAGTGTCCAATCTTTGGACATATCTTAACTAAACGTGTCTCTTAAAGGTTAGAGTAAAGAAAGTAGCTTTTTCTGGTATTTAAATTACTGTTATCACATTACCCGATTATAATCAGGGTTTACGTAATAGTTATAACTTTAATGGCAACACTTTTTTCAGATTACGTTTTTGTTAGTATTAATGGCTAGGGAAGGGACCTTCTCCACCTTCCTTACCTACTTTCTCTAGTTCATCAGGTTTCCCCTACAAAAAGTTCACCTTATTTCCTGTACAGAATAGTCATTTCTAAATTATAAATCTGAGAGCTTCGTATATAAAAATGCCATTACCAAAGAAGCCTTTAACAAAAAGGTGACCGAAAATATCGATCTTACATTACAAATACTTAACGCTCAATTGTCTTCAAATAGGAATATTTAAAAAGTATATAATCAGGTGGTGCCAGAAGGCATCTTGCCAGGCCCCTGTAGTGATAAATCTTACCAGACTCCCAATGAATAGGAAGACTTGCGCGAATTATTAACGCGCCATTAGTTCCCGTCGAACGTCTTTATTTGTACATTGAATGCTGAAATACTAACTTAGCAAGTTATAAACGGATCGGTAACGGCCGCAACTTGGCCCTCGTTACAAAAACGTACCATATTATTCTGCCCGAGTTAGGAAGAATTTTGGTTACAAGGAAATATTTATCTACCACGAGTAATATGTTATTTTTTTGGCAAATCATCCATTCCAACTACATTATATTTTAGAAGCCCCCAAAATAAAACATAGGTACACAGGTACATTATTTTTCATAAGAAAATAATTCACATTCGATGTTCATAATTATCTATACGACACTATCATAATAATGTAGAATTTACATGTACCTACATTAAATACCGAATACCAAAATATCTGCCACTTAACTAAGTTGTAAACGGATTATCAACGCAACCCACGGCCTTTTTACTCACGAATAAATCAACTTGTCACAGACAATTTGTAGGCAATGTCGGTTAAAGTGAAATTAGAACGGCTATAACTTGTGCTTTCAAATGTTAAATTTGTAACTTAAACAAAGTCATGTTTTGTCTAAAGTTCTGACGATCCAGATGGTTCACAGGAAGATTTTTTACGACTTCTCACAAAGGGCTCAAGATCAAGAAGCTTTTCGTCACCTATAAGGAAATCGACAATTTCTTGGAAAAGTTATTAAGTACCTACGTAAGTTAATACATAAGATTTTTTCTTCATAACAATCTTAACATTTTACTTTACCTCAATGTATCCATAATCGCCTCTATATCGGAATATTGATGATGAAATTTGATATTATGATTGAAATTTCTGTAAGAGTACAAACATATAGAATTACCTATACATTTAGAAACCTACATAATTTATCAGTTGTCTAGTCACCATAAAACAAACTCTACATAAATAGAAATCAGATGGCTATGTGTGAAGTTTTCCCAGGATATTATTATTATTCAGTACTACGGTAACCTGGAAATGTCTTTACTTCTAGCATCCAAATATATAACCGCGCAATGTTTGCGTATTCTACGAAAGGATTGAAATATCTCTGTTACTTCCGAAGAATTTGGCCACGAACCAACACCACTTGAACGCAAGCTTAGCGCCTGTCCAACTGGAGTGATTGAAACTAGTTTTGGATAAACTTTGTTTTGGACTTTTTTTGTATTCACGTAGTCGTAAGATGTTGGTTCTATAATTTTATTAGTACCCGAGAGGTTTCAGTAGAACGCAATACGTGTACTTTATGGATTTTAGGTTTAATATTAATCAACCCATATCAAGTGACATGCAGAAATTAACAACATTAACCAAGAAAGAAATAAAAACTATAGAAAAATAATGCTTGTAAACTGTTTAAAATCATTTTCGACCATAATGACCGAGAAAGTTCGACCAACATTATAAACCTTTACTTGCCCTTAAAACTCGAAAGCGGTTTAAAAATTATGCCCTATAAATGTTCAATTGGTTAACTTGATTAAAATAAAAAATAACTTTATTAATTTAAAAGTTACAATTTACTTACGAATTAACTAATACGAAAATAACGAATATTATAAACAAACCTATTCTAGTCTCTTACCGGAGAATATTCAAGAACATTCTATTTTTTGAATGCTAATTAAAATTCAATGACGGTGCAAACAGGACGGAGCCTAGAATTCCTTTCTTATCAGTCAAGTCGTTAGCAACTGCCTCTTTCAGCGCTGTGACTGCGAAAAACGTTGCTCTATTTTCATTTAAAATAGCATTTTGTATTTTATCAAATGAACAGGAGCATTACGGTAACGCGTACAACGTAATTTGGTATAATGTTTTGTGTAATGGTTCCCGGAGAAAGTAGAGAAGGCGTTGTAGGCTTTTTGTCGAGTTTCCCACGCCCGGCCGTTGTTACAAGCACAGCAATCCGCAAAAAGATAAATCGAGAGTGAATTTATTACTGCTGAGTGCTCTCAGCAGGACAGATATTCTTCAAGCGCCCATGACACAGGTATCCATTCATTCTATCCCTCCTTTTGTTTTATTCCTTAGAAATGTTTGAGACGTCTGTATTGTGATATTTGAATAAAAAATACTGCGCCGTTTTGTCTGTGAGCTGAAAATGTTTTCATTGCATTTGTTATTTGTTTTAGACGCTTTTCGGACAGTTCGAATTTATTAGCACAACTAAGTTAAACAATATTAGTATTTCAAAAGTGATCATCAAAATAATTTGTATCTCCACTTTATGTACACGCGTAAAATGGTTTCTCATTGAAATAGGTATATAAAACCAGAGCACATACAACGGTAATTAAATTGTGCTATTAAACAAATTTACAAGTAACCTTTAATGAATGTTATGTCTCAGATCTACCTAACTCGTCTCTTTGCTATGTATTTTTTGTTAACAACATTACAAAAATACATGATAAATAACCTCAGGAAAGGGAAACAAATCTTTTAAGTAGCGAGTAATTAGGGCTCAGAAACAGTACCTAAGTATTTATTTACTTTGACATCAAATAGGGCAATTCCTAACTATTGTCCCTATTAAACAGGGATTACGTGTACCTACTTACGCCCATCTAAACAACGTGGGATAAGATTAACAGGCTCGTTCGAGACGAAATAAATATGTACATTTGGAAATAGAATGTTCCACGTTCATAAATTATTTTGAATAAAATACAATATAATGACAAATGAAACGCTCGTAGCCCTAAAGCGGTTGCAGATCGCAAACGATCTGTAAAGTTTAACAATGCCGAACGCGATCGGCTCGTGGAAAGTGGCGAAGTAAGCTTGGCTCTCCGCGAGGTGCGAGGAGAGACCCTTACCGAGGGCGTCATTAACAAATTTTACAGAAAAACGGATTTTTTTTCGTAGATATTTTCCGACCAAACGATTCATCAGGGAAGCACTACTGTATCTACTACCTCCATTTCTGTCGCAAAGCAGCAAAGATATATCAGATGGTCTAACTTCGCCCCTTTGATTATAACCATTATATTTTGAATAGCAATGCATTAACCACTTACTAATATTAATAAGCAAATAACCATTGTCGCTCTGTTAACAATCTCTCAAACAAGCTATGGCTAAGAGATATAAAATACAAAGAGAAATAAAAGAGGTTTGATGGGTCTATACACAAAGAGAAAATAGAAGAGAATGTTAACCAATACAATACATGTAGAAATAAACAATATTGAATTTAAAAAATACAGACTAGAAACTCGACATAGAGAAAAAATCAGAATGAAACCAATACACACTATAATTTACTTTAATAAGTGAATAGAAAAATGGTTTTTGTATTTTTCTACACAAAAACTCATTGGACATCAATCGCTGGTGTCCTAATAACCGTTTAAATAGGTAGAAAATTTATTGCGAAACCCAACAAAGGGGCCTCGATTCTGCTCCGATAAATCTTCACACGAAATAATACGATCCCCGGCGATTTGTAAACCGGCTGAAAACGCACAAAGAGTGCGTTTTCTCCAATAAAATTAAGATAAGTAGGGTTAGAAGACGATCGTTTACGTCAATAAAATAGGTCAGATGAAATTTAAAAATATGAGACTATAAAATATTGAATTCACTCCGCTGACAGTACCTGCTACGTGAAATGACATAAAGTCAATGGAATTGAAAAAAATGTACTCTGATAACTATTAGATTAAACGTTACGAAAATTGCGGGTAGGTATTCGAATAATTTCCCAGCAATTTCTAGGGATAATCCGTTCCCCCGCATGCAGTAGTTATGGCCGAAAATTAATTATTAAGGGTGCAAAGCTATACATATTTGAGCAGCGTTTACCATAAGTAAAGTGGGTAAACCGTTTATCTATGGGTTATAATATGGGAACTTCTCAAGAATGAAGGGTAAACAGAACACGAGTAATTACTAGAAAATGTTGCCGACACCTGCGAACAATTAAGGGGTAAGTCTACGCAAGAGCAAAATTCAGGGGTTGGAAACCTAACATGAAGAGACGCTTGTACAAGACTATATTACATACTTACAGCGGGATTTTCGGATTAATGTTTTCAAACTTGAAGCTGAATTTGTACTGAGTTATGGAACTGAGATAGCGTTATATGTATATTTTATTTTACCACCGACCTCTCTTCACTATTATGAGCATGAAAATAATTTAACCACATTGTACGAGGCCGGTTGAATCTCTCGGAAAGTTCATTGCCCATCCCTAGCCAGCGTCTGTGAATGTGGATAACCAAACAAATAATCATTTTAAAATTAAAATATTGGGTTTCGTTAATTTTAAGCAGCACTAGGTCTTAAAGACACATTTTCAGACAATTTTATTTTGTTCGTGTAACCCTGTACTACTATGTCGACTTGCCTTTGTGAACTTTAACACATAAGATCGAAAAAGTTACTCGTATTAATTACTGTACAAATAAAAAGTTATATTTTTATTGTTTACGGGATGAGGTCTTATCTATAAAATGGAATTAGTGGAATATAATCTGACTAGGACTAAAATTCATACAATTACATATATATACATTTTCGTTGATACAAGAAATATGTATGTACCTAAGCTAAGCTGGTGGTTCTGCAATCATGAATTCTAAGAATTAATAAATCAACATCAACCCTTTTGCAAAACCGCTTGTGGATTACAGCCTGTTCTCATAATCTGTCTGCTCCACAATAAAGCATTTCCTTAAGTTCTTTTTGGGCATGGTATTTTTGAACCACGCACATAACTCTTTATAGTCTAAGTTGTGTGCGTATACCGTATTAATATTAAAGTGTGAGGCTGAAACGTTATCCATTACGCTATCATTGCATACAGCCTTAACTAAAGAGGGAAAACAAATAGTCAAAAGTAATATAAAACACAAAATACCAATACAGTTCAATTCGATTAAGTCGGCGTAAGTCATCTAAATTAATAGAATTAGTTACATCGATATGTAACAAATCACGGCTCCACTTATTACGTAGGCCGGGGACAAAGAGCCGAGATCGCTTTTTTTATCTCTCTCTTTTCGCTTCGACGAACCTAGTGAGTGAAGAAAATTATTGCTTCGCAGGAAAACCTGTGGCGTTTCTGGAAGTTCAGGAGGGCGCACAAAGACAAAACTACCGAGATATCTAACATCATTTTATACATTACGTGGGTGAAAATTTTGCGTAGGATACTGTGTTATATTCAATTGTAACTTGTCTAGAAAAATTATTAGTTAAATTAATAGTTTCAATATTCAAGATAAGACAACGCGAAAATGAATTCGTAGGTATATGGAGTGTCGAAACGACAGTTTACAAGAGGAACTAAACTACATATATCATTTTGTCTGTACTACTAATATCTACGTTATATTAACTATAATATAATATTGTGAGTCCATAATCGTAAATGGTAACCAAGATACGATATGATATTTTTTTAATTAAACATCGTTCAGAAATTCTTTGCCCGGTGTAATATAAACGCACACATGTATTATACACCTATAAACTTATCCGGATATAATCATTAGATACTAAATAATTCTACGAGTATATCTTTCAAACGTAACTAAACTAAGAAAAAAGATATGGGAATAAAATACTCATGTAATAAAAATGTATTTCACCTAGCTGTCATCTATCTTTAATATGTACCAATTTAGTATTTACCAATCAATTCCGCCTTATGAGAGTAATTAACGTTTCATATAAATAAGTAATCCAAAACAGATACGGAGAAGTACCTACCCGCCTTAAGTCCGATGTTTTCCCTCGAGATAAACTGTTCAGAGAAATTTCTGTTTCCTGGTTAACAGTTTGTTTAGCAGCGTAATTAATTAATTCAAAGTAAATGACATTTTAAGGTCGTCTATTTAATAAAGGTATTATTTTTGCTCATTACTGTTTGCTCATTGCTCTAGATTTGTTATATCTGGAATAACTCTTAGAATGAGTTTGGATGTATATATTTGTGTTTTTTTAACTACTCAATTGCAAATAGGTTTCAGCAGTTACCGACAATTGAGTAACAGGCCCCAGGTCGTAACTCGCGACAGCAGCCTGCTACAGAACGAAATATTCCCCGCGTTATTAACGCGCCATTAAACCGAGTTCGAGTTCTAAGTTTCCTATGTACAACAGAATACAGACAATCACTGTACAGTGTAGTAACATTATATACGTGTTATATTTATATTTAATTTTGTTTTATGTAAATATCGAATAAACAAGTTTCCGACGCGTTTATGTATATCATCATAACGTTTTATAACAACAATAAACTTGTTCAGCGTGGAGTTATTATGACAGTTTAATAACAATTACTATACCGTTATTGTCATATTTTGGCGTAATAGACCGACGCCTAAAATAATCAGTGTAGGTTGTAGATACACAATCACTGATAGTTAGTTGAGCGTCAGTTTAGCTCGCTGTAGCAGATCGGTATAGATCTTCTGTCGACATTACCAACGGTCTATTACATCGCATTCACGTTCAGTAGATATTCCTACGGGGCGGACTCGTTCTAGACGGTGATGAATAAATGAAAAATGCTAATTTTATTTCAAAGTAATGAACGGTAGACATTTCAGTAAAAAAATGATAAAAGCCTTTTTATGTTACACTATCTATGGATATTTTCTTGCAGGTAGTGGAAGTCTGGAATTTGATGAATTGTTGCGAAGCCGTGTAGCCGAAGTTTTTAAAATGTACAATAAGCAAAAAGATTAAGTAACTGTTATCAAATGACAGTCATAACTAATTAACGTGGTTTTCTCGGCAAGCATTTGTCAAAACTTACTGGAATTAAACATGTTATATACATAACTGGACCTAACAAGTGTCATTTTATGTAGTTCTGAGATGTAAAGGTTCTTAAGACAACGACACACCAGTACCGATACTTGTTGTTTCTGCTACTAATTCATTGGCGCTCCGTAGGGATCTTCAAAATGGCGACCAGCTCTGTATAGAGCAACGTCGAAAACTCGAGATTTTAAGGATGGCAGTACACATGAATTAATAATACGAAGTAACAACTAGAACAGTTTTACAATAAACAGTAATTGTTTACTGGTTGTTATCAAATTATCACTTATAAAGAGAATAATGTTATTCGCTTTTTACACACTGGAATTTCATGCAACGGTAATGGTTGGTGAATATGGAAATATAACTTATTTTCCCATTTCGCAAAAATTCTTTTGTCTAGTGCTAAAAGTAAGTGCACAACTGCCAATAGTTGAGCAGCAAGCCCCAGGTCGTAACCCGACAGGCCGCTAACAGACTCACTGTCGGCTTTATTCACGAGCCATTAACGCTCATTCGAAGCTCCGCAGGGATCTACAAGACGCTACCGAAACTCAACAGACAGCTACACTCTATTGTACAGTCATACTACGTTATTATATACAGAGAGTTAGATAATGTTGAATATTTTAATATAATATTAAACTTCTGTTTTAAAAAAATATTACATTTTTTTATATAAATCAATTTTATGCTAATAAATTCAAATTAGATAAATTATTTCCACTGTATTTCCATTGTATGTTTGTTATCTTGTCGCGGTTACACTGGTGTTTAGCAAAGGTTAAACTTGAACCCCGGAGATTATAATCCTTTTACGATTATAATTAATCATAAAAGGGATGAAATAAATAGAGGAATGTTGTATAGGAATTTTATTATTTTCCAAATTAAACACGTGAACATTTACATTAACAACGCGATAGATGCCATGTATTTGTTACATTTCATCTATCGCGCTGTTCTGTAATAGTTGCTAATTTATTTGTAAAGTAATAATTCTTTTTAAACATTAAATAAGATATAACTTTTACGGAAACAAACTTTAACATTTTTTAACATTTTCACAATTGCTTTTATATGGAATATTGGTAATTCCGAGGACTGTAATTATTATTATACCACCACACCAGGTCCCTAACGGAGTAGGCAAATAGCACCGAGTGTCAAATATTATTGTCCCTGGAAACTTGACGTGACGTCAACATTCATCATGCTTTTCATGTATAGACGCCGGTATTGAATATAAAAAAAATGTAAATCACATTAAAATCATATTTATATTTTCAATTTCGATTATAAGATAAAGTTCTTAACGAAAGTGTAATCCGCTAAAGTATATTCAAGTTTAAATTTCGGAACGTAAATTCGTAGAGAGACGTAAGTACACGCGCACAGCACCTGCGGCCTGACGCTCAATTTCGGACCACGTGAATCTTCTTATTAATGAAGTTGGAACATCTGCTTTACCTGAACTTGAAACATTAAAACGCATATAGGATACTGCAATATTATGTATCCGGAGAAACCTGAGTCTTACATAGTAAGTGATGGGGTAGATATAGAGAACACTATATGAGCAAAGATATTCTAGTTTCACAAACATTAAATGACAATTTACTAAAATAAATTGAAGTACAAGTTATTACGTTATATTACAGTGTTACATTTATATGTTCTGTATAAATTAAAAAAAAGACATACATAACTTTTAAAGGTAAAATATCTTCTTTTACAGTTAATGTTGTTGTTACAAATTTCCAGAATTTGTTTATACGTTTAGAATCAACTGATAACTTTAGGGATCCATGTTCACTTTGATGAACATTATTGAAGTTAAGTAACGTACAATTACAATAAATCTACGATGAAGTATTATGCAATAGCATAAATGCATTGAATGCTAATGTTTTAGTAGAAAAAAATGTATTTGACCGACAACGTATTGTCTGGGTACCTACGGCAATTCCACCTGGTACCAGACGTTCTACTATACCACGTCGTTGCTGCCGTATTAATGAACAAAGTTGGGACCACAGCCATGCCGTAGAAGGCGTATTATGTAAATTACAAACATTAAATACTACTAGATACTCGTATTATACTTATACACATACCTACATGTTACATTCGGAATGAAATTCAGCCTCCCACTCCAGGGAAGACTCCAGAACCCAGACGGGTTCTAACGCTGGCACGCACCTCTCACTTGTCACGTGCGTTTTTAAACTTAAATTTAAATATCACTTATTGTAACGGTGAAGGAAAACATCCCGATTAAACCTGCACACCTTAGAGATGTTATGAAGTATATAATTTTCTGAGGTGTTTGAAGTTCACCAATCCACACGTAGTCAGCGTGGTAGACTTTGGCCTAAAGCCCTCTCACTATGAGAGAAGACCCCATCTAGCGGTGGACCAATAGAAAGGGTCGAAAAGCATAAAAAAATAAAACTCAGTAAGTATGCCAAATACTTTTCAACTACTACTAATGATTTCGAGAAACTTACTATCTAATGATTTCGACAAACCATGTAGTTAGATCGTGGTATATGGTTATTAAAATAAAATAGATGTTTCTTTAAATTCGGCGGCACTGACCGTAATGTGGACTGAATGGCTCGTTGGCTGGTGAATGATTTTATAGAGAGGTTTGCCTTAAATGAACCGGTAACGCGTGACGGCTTCGTGAGTGAAATGAAATTCGCGCTACATTTAGTTCTTGTTCGAATCCGAAAACCGCCTTGTAATTTTATAGTAATAAACATTTCGACTACATTAGATGTACAGTATCTTCATAGTACGAGAGACCTTCTGAACGTTTTAAGTACTTGTGCTATAAATATTTAACACAAGTTATTTTAGAACAGAAAGATACGCTTTTATATAAATACTATTTTCGCTTCGATTTTATATAAATAAGTACATTCAGGTGGGTGAGGGCACAATTATTTTTTTTGCCACCAACGGTTATATTTTGAAACTTTTTATATAAACACAATCACGTGGGTGAAAGCACAATTCATTTTTTGTTACCACCAACGGTTGGTTATATTCGGAAACCCACGAGAGTTATTTTTATTTCATGACCCGTACAGGTTAACGTACATACTTACGCAACCAATAAACTCGGTAACAAAGCTATTTTCATACATTACAATCATTTATTTATTAATTGAAAGCGCATAACCAATTACAATAATTGATTAATCTTAGGCTCAGCCATACATAACGCATTCGTTTCACAATAGCGCAAGCACTACAACGAAATCGTCGTCCATTCATTCGTAAACAGATCACAAAGCGATGCTGCATCCAGGAGAGCATTGAGCGCAGTGCGGTTTTGCGGTATGGAAGACTTCGAATGTGCGACCTCGAAACAGCAAACGGCTTTTGTTTCCTTCTCCGACAGTAGCTGTCTAAAGCAAGCAGTCTACAAATTCCTCAGTTTAAGTCAAGGGTATCAAATGTTTCTCTGAGAATCTTGCAACTTCTTCGTCTTGCAACTGGTCCTTCCAACTTCTGATCTCCAAGGTATTATAGATAATAATCTTTATAGGTCAATATAATGATACTATCTATACGCGCACTTGTAAATAAATTTCAAATAAGTTGTTTGTACATTCTCTAATAGGAGGGTATAAGTACTCTCGTAAGAATCATATTGTTATCTCTTATATAGATAACAAAATGGAACCACGAACCCTTCTACATTGTTAGAACCATTTCTGTAACAACAGCGACAACAGGTAACAACAGGACACACTCAAGTGTGTCCAACGAGACGTTATGTTCGTAATTTTAAGTTTAACAGTAATTTGTCCAAAACCTCTATGGTATACCATACCACGCAGGCAATCTCAATCACATAACAAGGTAAACCCTTACGGGAACAACCCAATTTAGTTGTGTACAAGTTTATTTGGGTATCTGTCCGTAGGGCATTATAATAAATGGAAGGACAAATTCACGACCTTTGCGCAATATTGAAATTTTATTAGTCGAATGAAATGGAAATTTAATCGGGTGTGCACTTCTTGTTTGCTTGTAAAAATCTATAAGATAGCTTTGCGGAAGATTATATAATAAATTAGAAAAATATCTTTATTAGTTTTTATATTAAAGGTAATATTTTAAAATTTATTATATGAATTTTAAAAAACATAATATTTCCACTAAAACCAAAACCTATGTAACTTAACTTATAAAATCAAAACTATTTCTACTATAAATTTCGTACTTTCATTTGCTGTTTCCGTACAATAAAAACTATTTTCCGCTCTTGGGAAATTCTATTGTGCAATTTAGAGCTGCAATGCGGGTGTCTATTTAGATGACGATGTTATTCAAGTAGATACTGTCTCTCATTATAGTTTGAATGGAGCGCAATAATACCTACAGCGAATTTCCAAACAGTAACTATTTACTTTTAATCTCCGAAACATCACCGCACTGTAATGTTCTAATTTTAAATAATGAAAAAGATTTTATACTGTTCATTTATTTCATTCACGGTTAAAAAATTATCGTTACTATAAGTCAATTCCAATAACGTTGAGCTATTTTCGTTATTAAAATCTGAGATTGAAACGGCTAGTTCCTTTAATCCTTCTCACTGCTCTATTACAGCTGAAGAAACAAGGGATCGGAGTGAAGTAAAGATTAGCGATCCGTCCAGTGACGGCGGAGTGAAGTGGCGGGGACGATAAATCTCAGCCGTTCCTTCCGCCAGCCATTACAAAACAGTAACAAGTAATTAATTACACCACTCGGTCACTTCTAGTCGATTCGATAGATTCCAATTTTTATACACTTTATCGAACGACAGAGTGTTTCACACAAATATAATATGTTGTTTTGCTTAGCATTGACAAGTATTATGTCTTCCGCTTTGCTTTCCGTCATTTTCAGTCTGTAAAAAAATGCTTTACACAGAAACCATCATCTGCCTCTTACGCCTTGAAGTTATGGAGCAGCGGTAGAACCTCAGCAACTAGTTTGCCTCCACCCGCCGGCCAGCATCACAAATACGAAAATCGGGGCTGAGAAACAATTTGGTGCTATTAAAGGACTTCTGAATTGTTAAAATACACATAATAGATTATATTCGTTGATATTTATTGATGTGTGCGTTGTGAATTTCAGGATGATTGATGAAGTATGTGACAGTTTATTACCTGTGCAAAAGAATTAAAAGCAACTCTATACATTATTTTTCTTTATTTTTATGTTATGAGAGTAGTAAACGAGCTGGCAGCAGTCACGAGTGACCACTGCCGCCCATGGACATGTAGGGCTGTAGGGATGGGACTGTTAGTATGAATTCAGTTAATAGGTGTTAATAAGAATTAGTTGGTCAGTATTCATTAGTAACAGGACTGCAGGAATGGGTCTGTTAGTAATATTAGTCCAGTTAGAGTTTGTTAGTGTAAGTGCAGTTAGTTCTCGTTAGTATCTGCCCTATTAGAGGTCCGTCACAGATCCGTCACTACTCTTGAGGATTGAGATGGTCGCCCCTAGCATACAATATATTCTTCCCTCAATTATTATGTTTAATAACAAATTATGTGTATGATGCGAAAGAGAAATGGAAAAAAGTCCAACGACGATATAGTGAAGTGGCGCGAACTATAAATCTGGAATGTTCCTTCCGCCGGCCAATGCACAAACAGACACTCGTAATTAATTACCGCGCTCGGCCTGTCCACTTGAGTTTGGAAATTTCAATCGTTGCTTTCGATCGTTTGGACTGTGTTTAATGACTTAATTTTGATTGCAACCTTAAATTATCAGATTCTTTGTTGTTCTACTTTGTTATAAGATTTGAACTAATTTTAGCGAGTCGACTGCAGGCAGATACAACGAGATTTATGCAGCTTGTGGATGTGTATCCAATCTCAGATCTGCTAACTGAAATTCTACCTCGTACCTTCGCTCCCCAGAGGTGGATGCGGTGTAAGCCTCGAGGACTAACTTCAACGCATCATATATAATGTACCATCTAACGGCACATTTACAGTAAATAACACTGAGTATTTTATATATTCAGTTAAACGTAAGGAACAAGCGGTCGCGTAGATCACCTGATGTTAGGAGGTCACTGGCCATAGACGTGCGAGTTCTTGTACATTATATAAACACATGCATGCAAACACAGACACAACATATGTACATACACTGTTGCTCAGCAGCAACGAATGCCTCTACAAGTTATCTATACTAATATTATAAAGAGGAAAGATTTGTGTGTGTGTGTGTGTCTGTGTGTGTGTGTGTATGTAACAAATAGGCTCAAAAATTACTGGACCGATTTCAAAAATTCTTTCACCATTCGAATGCTACATCATCACTGATCAATATAGGCTATACTAGCTTTTGCCCGCGACTTCGTCCGCGGGGTATACTGTCTTTTGCACTAAAAGTATCCTAGAAAATTAAAATGCTGGCCAAAGTCACTATTCCACGCGGACGAAGTCGCGGACAAAAGCTAGTATAATATAATAAGGAATCCGAAACCAAAAATTAAAGCATCGTTCAAATTCGAACCGAACAGTTGGTAATGATCTGCGAAGCGGAAAGATCGCCTCGGAATTGTTTTCGTTTTCCTTTCCGGCAACGGCTTAATGCCGCCGAGGGAAAACGAACTTGAGAAAAGTACGTATATTCACTAATTAGTCGTATCATGATTTATATCTGTAATTAATTGAATATACGATTCTTGTAAAAAGACAAGCGATGTATTTTAATATTATATTAAAATATTGATCAGCTAAATGCATTAAAGCAGCATTGATGTACAGATATTCGATGTCGATTTGTAATTTTTTTTCAGTTCTGTGAAACTGCTTAGCTGGTGCTCTATTTCAGAATGTAGTTGCCAGGCAGCCGTTACCGTAGCTATATTCCAGTCCCAAGATTCACGGTCAGTACCTACTAGGTTTCTATTCCTACATATGGAAATATAGTGACCTTGAAGACCTTTAACGACATACATTCATATATACTTAAACTATGATTATGGTTATGATAACATACTGTTAAATATTTAAATAGAAGAGCCTTAATATAATTAATTTGTATTATAATAAATGTCGTAGGAACCGACATTACGAACGAAAGCGGTTTGTATAATTCTCAATAAAATACACTAATTACCCGCCCAACCTATGCGCTATCTAAAGTTGGACCATTTACCGAAACGCTTTACGAGTTGTGAGTTCTCGTGCACTTGGCATGCCAAGATTACCCAGCTGTAAGCTTTTACAAGTCGACTTTAAAATATTAGCAAAAATTTATAATGAGAAACTGCCAATGTTTTAGTTTTAAAAACAGTTATATAATTACAATATCTTGAGTTTTCTTTGTTATTTTTAACATACGAACATTAAAATGCATGACCATGACCATGCACTTATTATCCCTATCTAGGAATCAAATCAAAACATGATTACGTCAACATAACAGATCTGACCTGACATGACGTATTTCGATCTTAAACTCATTGAAAATAATACGAATAATCTAGAGGTAGCTTAAGGGTGAGTACCTTTCACGGAACAGAAGATACGTTGGCCGTATTTCCGCTCTAAGTCTCCAGCCGGAAGTTTCAAGCTTCTCACTAAAAGAAACGAAAATAATCCCAAAGTGATACTCACGCCCCGAAGATTACTTGCTGCGATCCCTTGTTGCGCAATGTACCGATTTTTATTGTTTTTATTATCAAACATACCTTTAGTGATAATAATTATTATAGTTTTATTCGCAGTTACAATATCTACGTATCAAGACATTATTAAAATTATAATCAATAAGGAATAGAACAGTTTTGTAGCTCAAGATAAGCTTGCCGTAACATCGAAGCAGTATTGTAATGTCTGAAACTTAAAGAGATTCCATTGAGAATAAAACGGAGATTTTTAAAACGATTCTTCCGCACTGCGGACCGTTTCTATAATTTTCGAACTGTTTCTGAGTTTAATATTACTATTATTTCTCTAATAACACGTGATGAGACTGCTACAGCTACGTCGAGGTTAATAGGTTAATAGGTAGAGCAATAGACAATCGAGAAGATCAAATTATGTTTAAACTGATTTTTAAATCACGTCAAGGCGAAAACGAAGCCCAACAGTACGAACTTCAATAGCAGCATCCGACTTATATGCTAAAACGAAAACACCTTGACGATTTACGGTTTATCTTCATTAATTTATACGTACACAACTAGCAGTGAATTGAAAGGCTTACAAAGGTTTAGTCATCTTTCTAAAATTAACAGACAGTTACGAGAAAATTCAGTCTGTGTTATATTGAATCTAAACTATCTACACTCCTCTGCCTACCCCTTAGGGGATTACAGGCGTGATTTTACGTTTTACGTTTATATTGAATCTAAAGTATATTGCAATAAAAAAGTATATATTCATAAAATGCTACGAAGTACTGACACTTCAACGTCGACATATAACATTAACCGTTCTGAAACTGGATAAAATGGAGAAATAGTGCCCGTAGCGTAAATAGAAGCTTCTACATACTTTAAACAGTTGTAAAAGTTAAGAAAACTTAATGAGAAACAAAAACTACTTAATATGGTTAAAGCACAAGCAATTAGAGGACTAAATTCAATTGTACTATCATTTATATATTTCAAAAAAGTAAGACAAAGCCTTGGATTTTCCAAAGCTGACCAGCCAAGTGCGGTAATTAATTACGCGTAACTGTTTTTACAGTGGCCGCCGGAAGGAACGGCCGGGATTTATTATTCTAGCACTTCATTCCAACGTCCTTGGCCGGTGATTGCTAATCCTATCCCATCATTTATACCTTTTAACTTTATTAAACGAATAATCTGTTAATAAATAGATCGCGTGTATTACTAAGTCCTGTATTAATTCCCTTTAACGCCGCTTCCAAAACGGTACAGAGTTCTTTACACAATATAATAGATATATATTAGCTACAATGATCATTTAAGAGCAGGGGCTTGGTTCACGAACGATATCAAAAATAAATTCAAAACCGAATAATAACAATAAACTGTTTTTGGTGATGATCGGGCGGAAACAACGTTCGTCCGCGCCACTTCACCCCGCCGTCACTGGACGGATCGCTAATCTTTACTTCACTCCAATCCCTTGTTTCTTCGTCTGTAACAGACCCGTGAGCCGGATTAGAGGAACTGCTCGTTTTAGCTTCGTTAATATTACAGTGTTCATTATACTACGGTTTTAGCCGAATGATTATAACAATAGGGACTCTTTTAACCTTCTTGCATTTTAAAATATAATTTTTAATAGCATCGTTAATTAATCATTATGTTTGTACATTAATTATACTAAACTCAGAAGAATACTCTTTTATAATCGTTTACCTTTGTTTGATATACATATTGATTGAGTATTGATGCCGTACTATCTTTTCTGTTTTTACTAGATTTTTACAAAAGGACTTACACAAATGGAATTTAACGTTCGTTAAAAGTAATAGGTAAGAAGATATTTGTGTGGATGGTGTTTGTTCACACGAAAATCATTAGAGCTCAACAAAAATAACAATGGTTCATCACAAGCGATACGCGTAAGGATTTCAGCTGTACCTACCTTATAAATATTCTACAAAACGTATGAAATTCGTACTGAAAGGAGTCTACACCGCGTTTGAATTTTTAAGTGACGTTTGCGGAAAACCACGCGAGCTCCACGTTTCGTTCGTCTGCTACATAAATAGGTGCCTTCACCTTTAAATAGGGCCTTCCACAGTTTTCGCTGCATCGTATGAATGAATTAACTAGTACCGAAGCCTTTTATTTAACGCACCAATGTTTTGAAGCTTTATTTTTACCTTGATACTTCATCGGTCTCTATAAGCACGTATATAAAACTTCTCTTGTTAATAATTTGTTAAATCGTAAATGTAATAAAAAAGAGTTACAGAAACAATGTAATCATAATTACATATTATACGGTTTAATAAAAATATACAATTCGACTGCACATTCGCTTTGGTAAAATTGAGAAATAAAATTATAGGTATATACCTATATTTTAATAATAGTATTATAAAACTTATAATTATGTACAGTACATGAAATGTCTGAGTATTTGACTAGTGGCAATGGTCATCTAAATATGTAAAGATTGCTCAAAACCTATTTCAAAGGCAAACGTTAAAAAGTAAAACACAAAGTTGTAATAAAACGATACTTTCATTGTACATTTTTAAGTAATCACGTTATTCAGACTCGAGACTACTGTCTACTACTACGGGCTACTGCCCCGAGTATAAGAACGCGTTGAAGGTGGGAACTCATTCGATTGTCTAAGAAAAAAAATGCGTCACAAGCAGTGTCATCCCATTTTTATCGGAGCTTTCGCATGGATGCGTCGTCTGAATGCCACGAATTTATTGCGTTGTACAACCGCCGGAGCGAGGATAATTAGCCGACAATCAGCCAAGAAACCAGAGCTCACAGAGAACAATGCGAATTATTAAGTATTATTTCGTTACCGCGACATCTTAGCCTTTTCTTTTTATCTTGGTCTTTATAATAGCCGAATCACTGTTTTTTATAAGAATAAAATGACGCAATTGCAAGAGAAAATATTGGACTGTAATGTTTTCGCAGTTATTTGTTATTGATGATTAGACTCGTGTTTGACTACGGGTTCTACAGTCTGGCGGTGTATTGAGAAAGTAAAAAAAATTGATACACACTTACTCTGAGAACTAAAGTCGCTTTCCACTGGGCTCGATTTTGAGGTGTCTTATAGAAAATCCGGAACCTCTAAAATAAAACTGGGGAACACTGTTCAGTGAAAGCCTGCGACTAGCAGTGAACTGATATAGTGATGATAACGACAATGATTAACTGAAACAAAAAGATTCGGTTGTCTATTACAATATAAAATTAATTGTTACAAAATAGCAATATTAAATTGCCAGACGTCAGCTAAAACTACCCAAGATGGAAGTATTTGGAAACATGTTAATGAACTTCCTACTCCACAGCCAGGGTATGTTTGTTATTTAGACTAACTTAGCAAACAACGGCCCTACCATAAATAACTTAGTTGATAAAAATGCAAATTGAATAAAGGAGAAGTTTTTCCACCGCATAAACATGTTTTCGTAACTATCCCAATTACTCAACCGGTCCTGTCGGGAACAGTTTTTTACAAAGTTGTAAAGCTGAACAAATAATTCCTCCGCTATTCGTACACTGTAATTATTTTTAAATGTATCAATCAAGGTAGTTCGCAAATAATGGATAAAAGTTAATAATTACAGCAATTGGCCATTCTGTTCGCGGTATTTTATGAATAATGTAATGTATCATATTGTCACGCTTATTCCTCATGTCAATGGACAGAGACAAAAGATTTCAACCCTACAACACGGAGACAATCATAACAAGCTTCTTTAGCTTAAGTACTAAATGGTCAAGTTAAGAATACTTCTAATAGACGAGAGTGCTTGAAGACTTCCATTAAAGTAGAAGTTGCAATTTTTAAAATATACCGAAAGAGATCGTCAATTATGAAATTAAAAATATAAATATTACCTACAAAAATATTACAGCAAAAATGTTTTTAACAATCATTAACAAATATTACGAGTCAAGTGACGATTTAACTCGCCAGATCTTAATTACGCAAAACATATACATGTCAACCTACATATGTACATACATATATGTGGTTTTATTATACTGTGTTGAGAAAGGAATTTATGTTACGTACGCCCAGTAAAGGCGACTATGATAGTTGCAGCGTATGCCCGCGTTGCAGCTGTGAAATTGTATTTGAGTTTTGTCCATCTATTAGTAACTAAAATTTACACCTAATATAGTGTTCCGGTAAAAACAAGTATTTCAAGTTAAAGGTGTTATTAATTTTTTATCACGTTTTCATTATTTTAATTTGACTTCTAGATCGATTATTTTTCTTGAGCCTATTGTGATGGTTCTCCCCATTGCTATGTTAAGCATAGCAAAGGCGAACCTATATTTATGTGGTTTCAATGTATTTCGCAAAAATCGTATAACGACGCATTGCAAGCAACCGTGAAGAATATATTTTGTTTATTAAACAAATAAACTCCTAAGGCAAACTGTTATGTTCGCTAACTCTTGACAAAGGGAAAATGAAAAACAAATCATCTGCAATATTGCGTTGAAGAACAATTTATGTTTCGCGCGTCCAGTAAAGCCTGGAATGAAAGTTTCATCGTATCGCCGCGCTGCAGCTGCAAAATTGTATTCAAGTAGGTTTTGCGCTTTTAGTTGCAACTGGAATTACCGGAATCGTCGTAAAGCACACAGGTCACGTGGCGTACATCGATTTCGGTCGTGTAATTCTATTCTAAAGTCAATCATTGCAATTCATCATGACTTTAACTCACAGTATATTATATTGCAAATCGTGAGCTTGCATTCAAATTTCAAGGGTTTTTCATGTAATAAAATTATCTCGACTAGGTAATAAATAATTTTGACCAATATATATGTCCAAGTGTGTTAACGAAACTTAAATGAAACTTCTAACATGAACACAAATAACAGTGACAAATGTGAAACACAGTTATAAATAAATAATAACTGTTTTCACGACTCCGTCGATTTCAGTGAAAAGGATATTCGTTTGATAGTCTTAATCATTATTCATTACTATCATCAGAGTGGGTTGTTAAAACAAATGCCTCCAGTGACTATTATTTTCGTATGACGTAAAATCAAAATGTATAAAATACGCATTATATCTATCTCGTGATGACCAATCTCCCTTGTACCTGTAAATACACAAATCGCTACCAGACTCAATTTTCACGGCTGCAGCCCGCCGATACGATGAGGCTTTCATCGCCGGCTTTCACTCAGAGCCTGAAACAAAATTTGTTACTTCCGATGTAGCCGCTTTTATTTATTTATTTTAAAACGTATACCGTAAACTACTTATCATTCTTAAGTAATTACCATACAAAATGGGCGCCTGCAATTTAATAACATGTTATTATAAAATTTAATAAATTATTATAGTACGTGGTCCATATGCAGGTTCACAGACAACTCAATTGAAAAATATTCTGGAGATCGGCACCCACACACAACGCAGTCTGATCCCAAACAAGGCATAGCCTGAAATATGGGGACAAGGTAAACATAAATATACACTTGATGTATAATACTTATATAGAATTTTGTTACATAAAAATGTGATCATCACGGAAATGTTTGTCCTGGTTGGGAATCGAACCCCCGACGGACGGAGGACGAACGAGTAGAAGGAATATGTATATTATAATTTACTAGACAGTCATAGCTTATAATACATACTTGTATCACTTGTAATTTCATTACAATTACATAGAAGTTTGCAAGTGCAAAACCTTGCAAAGAATAACTTTGCAAGGTCTTTGCATTGCGTAAATATGCACACCGGTTGCAACAAACGTGACACAAACGCAAACTTACTCACCGCGCTAACGAAACTCTAGAGAGCTGATTTAATTAGTTTTACTCTGTTTCATACAATATGAACACAATCGTTTAGATGAAGTGCTTAGGACATTTTAGATGAACAATTTTATTTCATACCTTTCGTTTTTTCTTTTCATTTTCAATGTAAGTATTAAATATGTACCGTTCTTTTATAATTGCCAGTTTTATTTTTATTTTGTATATAATTTGTAGTATGTATATAAAAGTGAAAGTCGCTCAATCACTGACTACATACGAAATAAAAAGACAATAGAAATCAAGCTTCAAATATTGGCAAATCTATGTTCTGTTTTTATTGCCGTTGTCAATACATGATTGACTGGACATACATATGTACGAGTATATCATTACAGGAACAAATTAACATTTGAATACACACGAATAGCAGTCGCTAGGATAAAGTATCATGGCATACAAATTAACTGTAACCGGGCAAGGCATCTGTGTAGGTATTTGTTCCCGATAATCGATCAGCGTCATTTATGCCATATTACTCGTATGTATAATGTTGAACAAATATTCAATTAATTGGAACAGATTGATAATAGGTTTGCGTATGCTCTCGCTTTGCTCTACACTTCTCTCTGTCTATATTGCCCTCGAACCTTGGCCTGTTTCAAACGTAGAGTAACAATTGTCTTGCTTCGACCGCATAGTCAAAAGAATTTATTTTGTCATACCATCCATGTCATCCATCCAGCCATGTATAGCGGTTATTTGATTAAAACGTGTTTTCCCATGGAAATAAGATATTTTTCCGCGAAAAAAGTAACCTTCGTCAGTCTCCAGCATTTTAACTATGTGCATACCAAAAAAACCACGTCAATTAATTGCACCATTTTGACATAAAGGAGGTAAAACAAACAGATAGACAAACACACTTTCATATTTGTAATATGAATATCCAAACTAATCCACAGTGAACTTCAAAATTGATACATGTTCGCAATATAAATATTTATATCTTCCCGGCGATTCTGGTGCTACTGAAACATTTGTAGCCCGACGTGAGAACACTACAGGTATTGCGTGTTCCAATCTCGACATTGTTGGCGTTAAGGTATTGAGGTTACTTTATGCGAATGAGTAGCTTATCTTTATAGGCTATTTATGTCTCATTGTGGACGAAGGCATCTTATCAATGGCCGTTAAGGCACCGCTTGGGCGATGTGGGTCATAGTATAGAGACTTAGTTAAAATCATATCAAATACGTGTGATGATCTGTGTTTACAAATGAAATATGAAGAAATATGCAGGACATGTCTTGTATATAAGTAAAAGTTTGGCAAATTGAATCTCAAAATATAACGCAGTAATACAGTTTGCTTTGTCCACGTTTCATTCGCCGCAAATTTAATTAGATCTATTGCATTATCCGCGACATAAAATTCGTAATTGACGACATAATTAATCAAGAGAAAGCAAACGCAATCACATTATCCGTGGTCGAGTTAATTGGTGATTCGATTACTATAACACGCAATGTGGATAAATGAAGTTGAAACATGTTCAACACTTGCCAACTTTTATTATATCAATCTTTACTAGATTATAAATATGACTCAGAGGGACCTTTTTAGTCAACAATTGGAGATTTATATTTAAAAAGAGAAATATTCCCAAGGATGTGCACTTAACGAGACGAGTAACTAATTTTAAACCAGTACGTTATTGCATGTTTCATGTTAGAATTTGAACTTTCGTAATACTAAACGATCAGCGGACTCTGTTGAGGAAAGACTGCGATGAAATTCTAAACGGACCCTCTTGAACATCCGCGTCGAAACAAAGCTTGCAACCTGCTCTACGTTGTCTATGTTACGAGATAAAATAAAAGGAAGGTGCATAGAACGCACTGTTTTAACCCATAAGATCCATGTTTGAATCCACCGTGTGTCAGTGGGAAACCGGATTACCATAATTGTTTAACACGCTTAACTAACATGCATTTTAAAAACTAATACAAATACGTTTTGCTACACAGTTCCTGATAATAAAATCCATAGACCAGTGAACGATCGTTTGTCCATGAATCATCAATTCCAGTTTACGGCACTCGTTCGCTTGCCAATAGCGTGACTATTAACGTTTTAATGTGTATACCAAAATTGTTAATTTCTTCCTAATATCCGGCCTTTGCGCATTCCAATTCAAAACGTATATGTGATTGGTGTACGTAACTAAAATTTCGAATATGTCAAATTAGGTCTGGCGTTTGTAAACATGTTTTATAGTCTGTACTAGGTATGAATGAAACATGAAACGATATATGTATTTACATTAACTTTACTGTGATATTTGAAAAATCTATAACAATTTAACTTTCCAATGTTTAGGTACTAGGTACTATACCGGTGAATAAGGATGATATCAAGCCACAAATATTTAATTGTACAGGCAACTTTAAGCCCAAAAACATGAGTAACGCAAAGCAATCACTTTCTTTACATTTGCATTTGTTAGCATATTGCTAGTGCTTGTAAAAAATATTATATAAACATGTATATATGGAAAGGTGGGTTAACCTGAAATGTTAAAAGCTTTTTTCATAAAAACAACAATCTTATCGCTGTCAAATAAAATGGCTGAACAGGCATACATTTAAGAGATTAGAGGAAAAATATTCTATGAATATCCTACCTCTATATTTGATGATCTTAACAAAGATTGATGAGTTTTATAACAATGGAACAATACAATTTTTAAAAAAATCCAATTATGGTATATAAAAAAATTTACACCGTAGAAGAACACCAGTAATTCTATGAAAGTAACATACAAATCTAGTTCAAGTGATAGCCAATAAACAAGTTCTATACTTGCGGCCGTAACTGATATTGACATAATATGTAAGTCAATTCGAAATTTAACAATACCAGTCTTGCGCAAGGTATTCTTAGACACACAATATGTCTATTTTCCAATGACGATACACGAACACTCTCGAGATAGCACGTCCCTTTTGACAGCGCAACGTACTACGCCTGGTCACAAAAACACGCTCAGTTAGTTAGTACTGTATTGATAATATAATTACATTCGACAAGACAGATACCCGCATATCTGTAATATAGACAGTATAGATTCTATACTGCAAACCAATATAACATACTGTGGCGTGATTCCGTTGAAGATAAACGAAAAACACGGAACCAAATAACCCAAACACAGGGGGTGAACTCGACTGAAAATGTGACTCAAGTTTGAGTTAAATTTATAATCCTTCCCCAAACGTTACTTCGTGAGACATACGCGAACTAATTCTGAGCCAGTCCGCCTTAATTGAAATGTGTCGCGCGGCATACATGTAGAATGCTCTCGCATTTATATCGAACAAGAATGTCTTCAACGAATTTAGAGCGTTGCCTACAATATGTCGTATTACACGGAGTTAATTAATTGAATTGAACAGTGTACTACGCAACTCATTAAAATTTCGTCTCACAGGGAACTCTTACAGTTTCGCTGAGTGTCATTTTGTATCCCATAGACGCTTCTGTGTTGAGTTGCGGATAATGGGACTCAAATTCTAATGGAACTATGTACAGATAAGATAAAGGTTTATAGGTTCTTAAAATTGCACCCAAAAGCTTAATAAAGTACGAAATTAAAAAACCTCTGTGAATGATACATTGTGATTGGGTTGTAAGCGAATTTGTTTTGACACATTCATTATGTCACTGCTGGGCACGGTTATCCTGTCATATTCATTCATTTCATATTTCTTCACGATGTTTTCCTTTACAGTTGTGACTAGTGATATTAATTTTTTTATTTATAATACACCGAAATAATTTTCTTATGGTTATTATTACAGGAAACAATTCCAGTAATAATTCACTGCAAAATATTCGAGCATAAATCTTTTCAGCTCATGCAAATCTTTAAAACAATGTTTGAATTTCACCAGTTCCGTAAAGTAACAACTAAATATCCTGCTAAATAAAAATAAAAGGTAGCATTAAAGCGGAAGCAGAGAAAAACGGTATCGTCGCGTACATTAATGAACTTTCTCGGTATCGTTATTCATTGTTTTAAAGTGCATCAAGCTTTAGTTTTTTTAAGCACCGTAGACACAATTTATTTTAACTTAAACATCGTCATTAGTTGTATGCATTTTTTATTAGCACATCCCTACTAATTATACATTGGTTTTCTAAAGTAACTCTCAGGAGGGTGATACTCAACATTTTGCGAAAGTACAGAATTCTAACAGATAAGTTTGTACAATTCAGAAAAAGAGATGACTGACTGACTCAGCTTCTCAGAACGCCTTGAGACTGTTACTACTCTAAAACATTTTACATTAGAAATTTACTTCAGATAAAGACTTTCAAGCGAAAACATCTGTCCAGCGAAGGACAAAAGTAACCGGCATAGCTCTAAGGATTTGCCGGCTGAAATAGCAGTAGCTCAGACACATTTTGAATAAATGGACTCTTTGTTCTTAAAATAAACTTGTTCTTAATTTTTCATCTGTTTAAAAACATTGTTAAATGCCGGTTTCAGCACTTTGTACATTTTGACCTCAATAGATCGGCAAGTGTAGAAGCGGTGTGAGGCAAAGGTGATACTTTAAGTAACCCTCGCCTCTTTGTTATCATATTTATTGCCGTATGTCCCGAAAAAGGCTGCTGCTATTTATTACTTAGGTTTCATGAACACAGAATATATATAGAGCTGCTAAAACCTCATCACTTTAAAAATGGACAATATTTTCTGAGAGTTATGTTATATTCACGGACATAGGGACAGACAGCGGAAAGCGACTTTGTTTTATACTATAT
>DWDX01000072.1:0-42253 GCA_018245675.1 Agara michaeli | reverse complement strand
ATAAATCTTATTAACATTAAATGTAGTCTGTAATAATGTTTATTTATTTAGATATTATCATTTACCAATTATTTTAATATAGATATATCAAGAATACCTACTAAATTTAGCAATAAAATATTTAAGCTGTTATAGCTGGTTAACTACAATACACCATTGTTTAGATAATGTTTAGATGACTAAATGTTTAGTTACGATTAGCTAACAACATCAATCACAAACAAGACGGTCAACACCGACAGAGTGATAGATTAGCTCACCATACGTCTGCTAATGGCTCTGCGACATTAGGGATAACAGATATATCATTGTCGTGGAAGCGCTGGTCAAAAGTTAATTACTTTCTGTACACTCATAATAGAAATTTGATTGATTCTATAGAGTTCCCATGTTTTTGAAAATAAATTAAAGGCCGAAAGGAATTTCCTCAAACCAATGGTATGTTATATATTTTTTATTTATCTACCATATCTTTATACAATACAAATACAAAGAAATCGTATATTATAAACAATTTAAAATGTATAGAACAAAGTATTATTTAAAATAAGAATGAAATGGCATTTCTAATTTATTCCATAAACAAATACATATATTTCAATGCCGGGTTGAATTTGTGTTGTATCTACAAATTTGTTTTCCTTCTAAGTTTCAGTCAGTATCTTATCAAAATGCAGAAAATATTCTCTTTACTTAGTGATACTATAAGTATAATTAAATAACAACTAACATAAAGCCCCCAGATAAAATGAGGTATTAAAAATGTAAGCTAACAAATCCCTTGCTGTTCATTACCTCGAGTATTTGCGAAGGCCATATTGCTCGTCTTTCTACTTTCTATGGGATATTTTACCACTACGTACCTGCGTTTATCTACAATTTCAGCTGATGGTAAATTAAATGTGGCTTAGGACTTAACAGCTTCTGTTTTAGATTTAGCTTGAAGCTTAATTACGCATATCACAAAACGTAGGTAAATAATTTTTTTTATTCCATTTTTACACCAAATGAAGGTTTAATAATATTTATTCGATAATGTATCAATGTTCGTTGTACAAAGTATCTACGCGCACCAGTTTACAAACTTGCAATCTCGTGAGCACACATCCTGTCAAACTCACAAACATTTTTGTAATTGCATCTGCCTTGGTCACATGTTTTAAACACTATCGATAACGAGAATCAGAGGCTGGTTCGTGTAATAATTGTAAATTAATTCGACGGCTAATTTATAAAATTTATACTTGAAGTATGAAACTATCATCTTTTCTTATTGTATCCATAATAGGTACTGTAAAGAGCGTAAACCAGTGGGCGAGTGACTGCAGAATTTAATTTAATATTTTTTTAAACAGTGTACATTTCACGAGTGAAGCACTTTTTTACAGTAACAAGGCGCATTTGATACGTGTAATACCCTGTAATACGCCTTATTTTAACAACAAAAATCTTACACATGTTGATTACAAAATGATATTTCCATACTTTAAGGATATTAAACTTCCAATATTTACACTTTAAAATCTCTGCACACCAACGAATAATATTAGAGACCAACGTTTCGCAAAATCTCCGGTTACAATTAGTGAGCTATGGCAACAAAACTGGTGTACCTAATAATAGAGGTACCTCATGCATTCATCAGCCGAACTTCATCCTATAGGTATGTACACCATGGTCGTCTAACGCCAGTAGTGTCCCGAATAAGTAGGGTCCATACTATATGATTATTAATGCAAATGAAAAATGTCAACCAATTAACGATGTTCAAATAAAATTATTGGACAAGTATAACGTGGCACCAATAATTTCTCAAAGATAATATTTTTCAACAATACTCATTTTGCTTGATACCTCTAAAAAAGCTACAAGAGACGTGCCTCAAGTTTATTAAAATTTTAATAATTCAATAAACAAAATATTCCAATAAAACGTTATTAAAGTATAATAACCAAGTAATATCATTTATTTTAAAATAAAATTGTGCTTTGCTCCGTATTAAGTAAAAACTATAGGTACTTAAAATTTAATGTTACATAATTAATATCAGGTTTGCAAGGACAGAGATATTTGGCACTCGGTGCTTTCTGCCTACCCCGTTAAGGACCCGGCGTGACGGTATGTTGTTGTTGTGGTTTGTTATAATTAATATCGAATGAGACTCGGCTCAAGGTGAATATATCCTGCTATGATGTTTTGCCCGCTCATTCGTTTCCTGCATTCGCTGTAAATTTATACGAAATTAACTTTATATAAACGTGTTATTACGGATGCAATTATAGACGCAAAAACACATTACAAAATATACCTCCCCTGGAATAAGTCCTCCATTGGCGCCATCTTAGGTTAAGGCCAGTTACATTTCATCAATTCATTGCCACTGCTATTATAAAAACACAAACATAAGTATGACTACAATCAATTCATAAACGTATTCATTTTTGCACGTGTGCGTGTTTGGAGATCCCTGGAACTACATGATTTTATTTAGAACATCCACCGAGGGGATTTTAGTAGGTAAAGATCCTACAAGAGGCAAAGTATCTTAGGAAGATTTTCCCCCGTACAAAAAATCGCGCCGCAATGACGAATATACTGCTACGTATTTTACTTTGCGTCAACCTTTGTTAACCTTTGCTTTGTTATTGTGGACTGACTTTCCACATAGATTTTTCAACATTGTCATGAAAACGATTGCGTAAAATTATATCTAAAATGACTATTATCATTTGAAAAAATATTAAACATACTCGTATAACATTATTACAGCACAAATCGTAATTACATATTTAATTACGGTGTAATAAATTTTATGTCGCCATTATTTGAGCGATCTCTGAAAATTGTTATCGGACACATCTGTTCTACGAATATATGTACATAAGCTATATACTATATACATATTATGTAGGTAGATATGTTAAGCAGCCAACATCGCATATGTAATATAAATCAAAGTCTTAACTAACTTATGTCTTTACTAAACACTTCATTCTCCTTACAACAGTCGCAGAATATAAAAAAGTCTTTGAATACATTCGAGCCACTATACTAAAGTATGATACCTACCTTTATTACTTCTCTTATCTGGATCACATCGGTTGCCTCTAACACATGTTTCCATATCGTCTTTTGAAACACATATCAAGAGATAACTTGCCAGCTATAAGGACCGGCACTTGACCTACTTGACTTATAAAAAGTTATTTTTAATCAAAGTCCCGAACGGAACTTTGTGCATTTTAAGCATGTGTCTTTACATACATAATCAGCTCGTGTCATTATAAAGCAATGACTTGCTAAAAGGAAAATAATAATGGCCCCACATTATTTAGCCCTTAAACTTGTACTTAACTTTCGATGATGTATAATGTGGCTTATGGAGTTACGATAACGCGCTATTGCGTAACTGCAATCAACACGCATCATAACACTGGACACAAGTGGGTGGACATTGGTACACATTCTGCGGTGGGCCAGAGTGAAGTAATGACATTAGCCAATAGTACAACCATAATTATCTAGTATATTACTAATATTTTGATACTAATTGGGCATATATTTCTCTGATACTATTTCGACATATATTTTACCTGCACATTTGTACTTAAAATGCACAGAAAGTTTGTAAAAAAATAATGTCAACCATAATAGTAAAAATTATAACAGTTAAAAAATAAAACGACGAAAAAACCGTGTCGCCAGTCTGAAGTTTCCTCCGCTACAATGCACTAAGCTTTCTGTGGTAGCTGTACTTAAGTGGACCGTTTCCCGGCCTTACGCTGAAGTGGTAGTTTGCACTGAAGAAAACCCTTAGCTAAATATAAAACGCCTGCGAGGCGAAGAAAATTCTGAATTTACATATAATACATAACATGAAATTTTACTACACTATTTTTTTTCCCTCTTCCTCAATATGTAGGTTTCTGTTTTTGTCTGACATAAAATTATACGTAAGGAAGGTTTTAAAAACAAATATGTAGGTACCTAGACTTTTTACATCCTGCGATTTTAAATAAAACTAATAATTATAGAAATACAATAATTATGCTTATTATGGATACATTCACCTCATGTTAACAGGTCTCTGAAGTCCGTAAAATTCTGTATCTGATATCATACAAGACTGCAGCTTTTATAAATACTATCCATTATAGATCTACTTATATAAATCGTTATTATAAACAAATAATAATAATAATAGTTATTATAATCGTTATTTTTAGCAACAAAAATTGATACAAAAATGTAGCCCTAAATAACTCTACCTTCTGTAATATCTCAGAGAATTATGATAGAGTCGTTAAAATAGTAGCTCATTCTTGAAGGCAAATAGTTATGATTCGCTAAAAAATTATGACACTTTTCGTAAATTCTTACCAACCCTTTTTAAATCGATGAGGGTCCAATACATCATTGATAACTATTACCTTCGGGTAAGCTTGAATAGTTTATGCAAAGGCGATGAAGTGTGACAAGGACTCTACACTCGGACAACTATAGAGGTCGAAGCTATTACACAGTATGGGAGCAGTTAAACGGGCTACAAAAGGAAGCGTGTCCAATCAATTGGAAGACGCTCGGTACGCGCGGCTGAACTTTGCTCCACGAGGAGGAGACTTGTTGAAAATAGATGCTGCTCTTTATATGAGTATACATTTTGTAAAACCATCGGAAAAGATCGTACAACAGTGGTGACCTTCCAGAAAGCTTAAAATAAATTGTACCTTGCTAACAAATCGATTACAAATTCTTAATATTCGATATGATATATTAAACAATTTTAAGTAATATCTTACTGAAATATAAATGGAGAACAATTTTCGAGTGTTTTCTTCATAATAGATATTTACCGTAACTGATCTTCATCCGTGATTATATAATATAATATATTAATTCAATGATTATATAATATTATTAAACCGATTTTGTAACGTAACTGGTGAAATGTGGGGGTGTACTACACTCCTCTGCCTACCCCTTAGGGGATTACAGGCGTGATGTTACGTGTTAAACCGATTTTTGATTGATGGCTAAAATAAGATTTACGTATCGCTGCTACATTTTGTTTGTAAGTAACAACAAATGCATTTTCAATTGTTACATATCAATTGATCCAAACATAACCACACCTCACGGTCTTGTATTTTTTGAATCGATTGATATAAAATATGTATATAGTTATAATTTTATCATACTTACTGTTAATTCAATAACATTCATAAATAATCTAGGGACTTGATCCGCATTAAGAACGGCAAGTCTCTAAAGGACTTCCGTTTATTGAGTAAGATTGCGCACTAACAATAAATTTCGTTAAGCCTGACGAGGCTTTGGCGAGATCTCATTTTATGGCTTATCGGACGCAAAAGTTTTAAACCATTCCATTTATTCGTCCGTCTTTATTATCTTACTGGGACTAATATCCTTTACAAGCAAGCTAATTTCAATATAACTACACGATAACCAAGAATAGGACAGTACTTAAGTACTTTAAGATGAGCCCACAACTTTTAACATAATCTAATAAATATCCTTCTGTAACCGGCCAGATAAATAGAAATCCAAACCAAAACATGGATGTAGAGTTTGAAAAACAACACCGACATTATTCGTACGGGGTATTTTAGACGTTAGGTAGTTCATCACTTTCTATGATAATTCCAAATATGGTAATAGGAACGGAGATGAAAGATGAAATGATTAAACGCGTCACGAATAGAAGGAAAGCATGTTTAATACATAATATAGATCAGCTATATAATGCATTACATTGTATGAGCGGAGGTAGAAGATAGTTATGCAATTTCAATACTCGTAACTAGGTTATCATCCAGTGCGCAGGGAGAGCTGCGGTTTGCGCTATCGGAAGTGCCATAACGTCTTTATGCGCATGGACCAAGCTCTATTGAGACCGATGATGACAATTCAATGACCCGGGGTCAAAACTAATTTCCTTCGTGTATGCGGAACAGCAGATAGAATTGTAAAAATCAATAACTACATACCTTAAAATTACGATCACCTTATGTAATAGTAGTTTGGCTCTGTTAAGTTTTGTATATGTTAAAATACTACTTTTAAAAGAACGAAAAAATATTAAGTGACACTTATTAGGATATTGTTAAATTGATCCAGATTAATTATCTATCTTAATAGGTGTCTTGTCTTTTTTAACGGAAATTAAATATCTGGCGAAAGGAAAATATTCTGTTCTTGACTGCCGACGGACTCCAGTTTATCACACAAATGAAGCGAAAGGCCCAAAGCCATCTAGTTAAGTAATTGTTCAATCGTCTGGAATGTTTTTATATAAATCCCCTTTAACTGTAATGCTGACCGTATTTAGGTACCTATTGCTATTTATCGGAGACGCTTCAATTTTACTTTGACCCTTAACGAATTTTTGATATTAAAATTTTATGGTGTTAATCTCAACTTATATTTAAGCGTTCAAAGTCCTAAAATCAGGAGTGGATTACCAAACATTGTACATACCCTAATAGGTTTTGACCTACATATATTATAATTAGACAATCGTTGCAATTCAATTCTTATTTTTTAAAATTAACTTCTCATTAATGGGTATTTAAAACAACATTTACTTCGCTTAATACTCATCAGACCTTTAGGAATCAGAAGTTTTCTTCTTAATGCCAGCGGAAAAAAAAGTAGGCTTAGAAGAACGTTACTGTGCTCATTAAAGAATAATTGAACAATATGCCTTCTAGCGTTATACCTGAATAAGTATACATGCTTAAGTATAAGTGATAGCAATGAATCATTCTGTTTACCAGTTCCCTCTTTCTAACAGCATTGTTGGATCTTATACCCTTTAATCAAATGTAACATAATCAGGGCTACGTTCAAAATTATAATTTTCCGCTCATGAATAAAATTATCCTGCTACATTAAAAAATCTGATTCAATGTAGAATTTCAAAAGAATGGCGCTCGACAGCGTTTGCGAGTAGGTTATAACTATGCTAATGGCGGGTAGCAGCACGTTCCCATGCAAATACTGACAGTCCGAGATCATTATCACAGCGACACATATACATGGTGTGAGATAAGAGTGGACCATCGATGTCAAGGGTGTAAGAGATCTCAATACCTACCAATGTATCTCCAATATCAATTATCCTTTATAAATATGGTTCTCCGAGTAGTCCTCTGAACTTATTTTATGTTCCGAATTCAGAAAAATGACTGCGTCCTTCTTGAAGTTAAGTTCGTCCTTATTTAATTGAAATCCAACTTACAATTGACGAGTTGTTGTGAATCTCAAATGTGATTTCTATTTTAGTAAAAAAAAATATTATTTAATTAAACAATTTGGTAAAAAACTATGTAAATAATGAGTTTCAGGAGCTTCTTCTTAATATTTTTAACCATTTAAAACAAATCAACAGCCGAAACTAAACAGCCGATGTTTAGTACAAAGTGTCTCACATCTTATATCTATGTGCTTTTAAAAAACAAAAGCCAAGTACAGGATGTCTGCGGGGATCTCGTGTAACGTCATCGGAGGAAGGGGCACGGGAGGGCATAGTCTCCCCTATTAGACCACCCTGTTTCATCTCAAGATGGGAATACTCCCGTTTCTAATGAATTTGCATTAAAATGTAAGCTAATACTCTTCGTAACCAACGGTTTAATATTACTTTGCCGAACTTTTTGGTACTTTGAATGTGTGCTTTCTGCCTACCCCGTTAGGGACCTGGCGTGATGGTATGTTGTTGTTGTGATAGAAATTCAAAGCTACACATTCAACTTTGATATTCGTTAGGTACCTATTTCTTAACAATGCCATCTTGTCTGTTGTGTGTGTGCGTATGTATTAATGTAGATGCTAATATAATGATTATGAGAATCATTTTGCCGCGTATTATTGTTGTCAGCGCTTCTAAACTCAGCGATTGTTACTATTTCTGAAAAACTGAACTATTGAGACTTTTGTTGTCTTTTCGATGTAGTCCATGCGGCGCATAGGTGATCGTCTGCTTAATTTCTTTCATACACATCCTATACATGAAATGGTTAACTAGTCTAATCTGTATAGGTTAGAGAATTAGAGATCCTCTGAAGACGTTAGAAAAAATTACTTCCAACAAGGAAAAAGGGCAAAATATTAAGGCCGTACTTCAGGGGTGTCCTGTGAAATGACACGAGCTATTCATGGGAGTAGGCCGCTAAAAGTTTACCGTATCGCGCCTGTCAATTTTGTGAAGCAATGTTAGAAGTACCTATATCGAAGTGTCAAAAAAGTTGAGCAATTCATAAAGACAATTGACTTTACCTTTAGATTATTATGTAAAATTTACATAATAATCTAAAGGTCTGATACAATATTAACTAAAAACTATTGCACAAAAGTTCTTCACAAATGTTCAACATTTAAGGTATTTATTATTTTGTTTCAATATTGTCAATAGTCATACTTAATAAAAATATTCTGGAACTGAACTTTCTGGAGCATATTCAAAGATGATTCCTGTGGTTTTAAAAGCTGAGGGTATCATCATAATTTCATAAGTATGGGGCTGTATGGGGCGAACGACCCCATAAAACATTATCCCCGACGTGAGACACCCTAGTTCTGTAATTTCATAATGTCGCCTCCTTGTTCACAGTCATTCCAGGCGTCGTTGCCATATTCTCGTTTGTGATAAAAGTATGGAATGCCATATACGATAATACTGTATATCTTTAGTTGATATTTTTTTATCTACACGACACACAACGTCATTTCTATAGTAAACGTTATAGTAATGGACGATAGTGGTGTAATAAAGTGGCAATCCAAAGGCGGATCTGCAACATTATCCGAGCATTACCCTTTTGAAAAATCAAATATTTTAACTAGCTAAAACCGAAACCGGATTTTGTGTGAATTACTTGTTAAAAATCTAAATAACGCAAGTACTTTCCAATATAAAGGTTAAGTTTACATAACATCGTCAATTTAATATGCTTAGTTTCGTCTTAGTGTATGCTATTATATTAAATTATGGGACACAAGTTGTCCTTGGTCAGTAGGTTGAATTTTAGACGGAGCGTTGTAGAAGCCCCTAGGGTTTCGCAAAGCACACTTTGAAAGTAGCAGTTGTAAAGCATTTTACGTCAGCGAGCTGAGAACTCTTAACGTGCCAAGAAATTAACTTGTAATTGATAACATGCGACTAGGTAGATACTTCTTAATATATGTTGTACTTAAACTTGTATTGTAGCATATATATGTCTTGTAGAATCATTATATCTGTTATTCAAATTACGTCCTTGTATAGAAGTCATCGCAGCAATACATGTATATTATGTTATAGCATATTTTAAATTTTGACATTGTACTTTTTACAATACTTCGTTCAGTCTATTATAAATACATAAAAGGTACATTTAGCACCTTAGTATCAATTCCAATATTTAGAAAATGTATCGCAATTTCACCGTCAAATCATGTATGTATATTTATGAAAAACAGATTGGAGGCAGGCTTTGCGTAATACCTATACCTCTATTGAAATCAGATGTATTTAAGTTATTCATAAATGTTTGTTTGTTGAAGCACAACGGAAAAAGCTGCTACAAAACCATAAAGGCTCCATTAGTCGAATACTTGCTCTTGATTGTGTTTGCAACCGCCATCCCGTTACCGTGGGCGACCCTTCTACGGCAAATGTTCATTTCAAAGAGAAATATAGCGGTACAAAAATATAATACAGTTGACAAAGATGCATAGGATGATAATACAAAATTGTAACATTAAGTAGTAAACGCATTAAAATATTAATTTATTTCCTATATATAGAAAACGTGAACAGCTACGCGTGCTTTCGGGTGAATTTCACTTTTATTATCCCAAAAACCACTGTAATTTCCTGTCTTTAGGACGTAAAATCTCAAATAACAATTAAGTAATAAAAAAATATGAATTGTGAGTCTTTGGATCGATCTGGGAAAGTGCGAAACTAAAATAACATAACATTACGTAGGTACAACATTATTTTGATTCGTGGTATGTGGACTCCCGGCATTTCCATATAAATATATGATAATTCGAAAGTACCTATAGACACATACTAAGTTTGGGTGTGTTGTGGCGGACCCTTGTCGAAATGCGAGGCACAATGTTGCGAGCGCGTCCCTAAAGGCCTCACAGCGAATTCCTATTAAAAAGACACTTTTATCTTTTTATCATAAATACTTCTGAATACATTTTGTTCAAACAAAATCTCTGGTCGCTTTTATCCTGCAGAACTCATTGTTTGTTCATATAACAATGTTGAATACTTTAGAAAATCAATTTGAAGAGCTTAATAACTTTCGTTACGAAAAGTTATCTTAAGTAATAACTTAAGTTACGTAGACCAAGTCAATACTTAGTCCCTGCATGCATGATGAACTACCGATGAATTATCCAACCGATTGCGGGCTTCCAGTGACACATAATTAAATCAGCCCCGATGTAACCATACCTACAACATCGATAACAGTGATTTAACCTTATCGGCGAATAAAAAGATATTCCGCAACTAAGTCCTGTGCTGGAGATACCAATAAGGTAAGATTAAATATCAGTCAGAATAAATGAATAACTACAATTTCACTCTTTTTTTATTGATACGAGTTTATAACAGGTTTACATAGTTACAAGTCTATAACAAGTAATGAAAGACAAAAATTCAAAAGTCGTAACTATAGACGAAAATGTTGAAATCTTTACTTTCTCCTTGGGTTCGAACTGTCACGTCAAGCCTCTATTCAGTAAAACTGTGCAGCTAACAGACACTGTTTATTGTAAACAATAGACGATAAAACCAATAATATAGGTAGATACATAGTTTCCTCTTTGTGACTACAAATGTATACCGTTAGTTTTAAATTCATCATGGAAAAGTTACAAAATGTTACAATGTATTTAGGTAACATACGTAATGTGCAAATATTTATTACATAGAAAGCAGAACAAAGCTCATATTCGTGCGAACAAAATTAAATTATAACACATTGGATGTAAAAAGTTTCGTAAAGCCATTACGAGGTTAGAAGTGCGACGCGTTGAGAAATTTTAAATTAGATTTTAATGAACTCCGTGGAAAACAAAATGTAATTCTCATCAGCCATGAATATTATTATATGAATGTTTTTACAGTATTTTTTGACATTGACTGGTTTCAGTAACTAAATAATTGGCTGCGAAAACTTTCGGCGGTTTATATTTAAATACAAAGCGTTATTTATTCACCTAAACACAATTCCAAAAATAAACGCCTATTTTATATTATTGCCTTGTAAGTACTTCAAATAAATAGATTTCTTAAACATACTTTCGAGTTATCTCTGTCAATTCGGTGCCGGAATCGATTTGCATATTGTTTATTTTGATTGATGATTTTTATATAAGTTAATATGGTAGACCTTGTTAATTTGAAATATATCTAATATCATTTATTACATACGACTATTTAGTAACTGATAACAATCAAGATTATCGGAAATATAAAAATACTTTGTTTACGAATAATCAATTTACATCGTAAACAAATTTTAGCCTAATTTTAAGAAGCTATTGACAGATAACATATTAACTAAAGACAAAAATATTAAAACGATGAAAATTAAAAACAAAGGAACCGTTATTATTATCTTCACCTAATCTAAAAACATACTAAAATAATAATTTATGGGGTCAATTATGGCTTATCATAATTCGTTATCAGTAATGCTGGCTTCCTTCAGTAATGAGGATTTTATGGTATTCTGTACGTAGTCTTAAAATAAAAGAAAATAAGCAGAACTCTTTGTCCAGGCAGACTGCGCTTCACTTTCCCCGCACAAAGCCATAACGAGTACCGATTTATGCAGTGTGTTAGGCAGACAAAGTAAAATATATAATTAATGTGTATAATATGTATGTAATACACAATAGCAATCTAAAGTGTAATTTAACAACAAGGTACCTGTATGTATGCTGCTTGATTGAAATATGAAAAACCTGTTTAACCGTCTCAAATCTTTGTTACAAACAGACAAGACTTAGCACACGCTTATATAGTTACAAAAAAATCATAACGAATAAATACATAAAGCATTTATTATAAGCATTGAAGGCTGTAAGCCTTCGGCTGGATATTAACATCAATGGTGGGTTGGATCAATATCAATTTACATTTTAATCTCATTCGGCGATTACTTATACAGTTAGGTCAACTTGAATGAGATTGTTTCTCCCCGGGGACAAAATCACAACGCCGGGCAATCTGCCAATGAACGTAGGCTTTACTAAAATGTCCCCGCCATTGTCAAGGACATTCGAAGGACGTACCAGGGCGTGACATGGAAATCTATTTCTTTGTGTAGGTGTAATGTCTTTAACTATTATAAAGTTTGTTTCCCGCAAGAACACTAAAGAAAAATTTACGGTTACATATTTTTGTATGGGTGCCGCAGCTCCTGGATTAATGTTGTTGTATTAGACACTACCCACATATTTGTATATATTAATGTATATAAAACTTTTACACATCATATTTTTTTTTATTATTGTAAAAGAGGCTTGCGTTTGACAACGATCTCACCTAATGGTAAGTCAGGTGCAGTTTAAGATGTAGCACGCTTGTCTAGAAAATGCCTATTCACTCTTATTTTGAATAATGCCAATTTATGTGCATCAGGAGAGATAGGGTACGGCAGAGGATTCCATTTTTACACTTAAAGCTGAAAAATGTATATAGCAGGTATAAATAAAGTGTTTCATTATTGCCAACATAAACGAGAGCCTAAGCGGAACTGCTATAAGTAATTATTTTCTGTTTCAGTGCCAATCTGTATATTGAGGCCACAGAGCAACAAATTGTGGGGCAACGAGATCCGCGAAGCACGCGGAGAGCTCAATTCAGTCGCGGCGAATTGGTCCATTCATACGAGGCACGTAGCGGCATCCGCACGGCAGTGCGTGATATGCGCCAACGCACCGTGTCATGAGTGTGACACAGCTGCGTCCAGCCCGAGCACTGCGCGGCGGCCGAGGAGCGATAACCGATCCCATCCACTGAACGTGCCAAGTTTCGATTTCGTCGCCGCTCTCACTCCGCCAGTAGTCAGTAGTCGCACGTGCGCTGCTGCACGCCGCACGCCGCGAGACTGCGACGACATTTAGTGATGCAACCGAGACGGTCGACCTGACCGCTGCGGCCAGCGAACGATCGCCACAAACAATAAACACGCACTACACGATCCTATTTCGAATTTGAAGTTAGATTGACAGGCGTGGGAATACTCATGTAAATAAAACGTGTAAAAGTGAAAGTTGGTTATAAAAGTTAAGTGTAAGGATTTAAAGCAGTTAGATAAAGTTTGAAAATGACGTCCCGCTCGAAAGAAAAGATGGCAGCGGCCTTTCGAAAGCTCTTCCGATCTCCCGAGAAGCTGGACAATGACGGCGCTGGACCCAGCGGGTCGCCGGCGAGACGCGGCCTGCTGCGTCGTCACAGGTAAGCGTCTAATTAAATCATGTATTAGTAATATTCGAGACATCTTACATGAAAAGTGCATTTTATCTCACCAAGTTAAATTTACAGTATAATACAGTATAAGTATGTACCATAACATTTTAATAATCAGGTAACTACTTTATTATCATAACTTCTCTTTATCTGATAAAGTCCACAAACATGCTAAATGTAAATCATAAAGCTTACATACAGAGTAGAGTTGATTAAATCATCTTCCCCTAAATAATATAAATTGCCGACTACAAAAGAATTGTAAACGGACATAATTTTATTATAACTTAATTATATTATAGACCACGCAGTAATATGTTATGTGCTAAAGTATTATATTATTGAGTGATTAATCGCACAGTCTATAGTCTATATAAAGCATGATCTAACGAGAGTTTGATCCTTGATTTGAGTTTTCGTCTCCACAATTTCATGTCGATCAACTACCCATTATGGTTCAAATAACCTAAATATCTCCTAAAAATAAACGTAAGAGTTTGAATTAAATAAAAAAGAACCATTTTAGACTCATCAAATAAGTTGTACCTATTCTGTTATGAATATTTTAGGTTGTAACGATCTTTAGAAATGAGCGAGTTGTTGTTATTGCCGCTCGAAATATGTAAAATATTGGCATTATTCGAATTATTTACGAATTTTCACGACTCAAAATGTACAAATGCGTACGCATTATATAGAGGTAAATAAAACACAAAAATATCTAAGTACCTACAGAATTTAATAACGCAATTCTATTAGAACCTGTAAAATAGGGGTATGCGTATACTTGTATCTTTGTAACGTCCCAACGTGTTGAGGCAATGTAAATATGTAAGTCCACATCATGTCATGTAATTGTTTATTAAATATTTGTGATGCCGCGTAGGTACGTGCCGTTTCACGCTTACCTTCACTTGTTTTATGATTCTACATTACACCTAGAATATTTAACTAAGCAAACATTATTCGTTTAATTTTAAGCGTAGCGTATGAAATATACTTAAAAGGCATTTTCCGTTATATTTCTCATTGATAACGTTCTTCGAGAAACAGCGCGTGAAACCAATAAAACAACATTATTGCGATCGAAACTTTAGATTTTAGCTAATGACTGAAATTTAATGAATAAATACTGTATCGTTAGGTGACAGGAGTACGTATAACTAGAACAGATCCAAATTCTTCATATGCATACTATCTGTCCGATAGCGAAACAAACCCGGATCCACGCCTCAGACCGGTATTGATAACCATTGTCCAAAATGGATTGACAAGACAACTGAACATCTCATACTTACTGGAACAAAACAGAGTGTATTAAAACATATAAAATACTTCCATGTTGTAGAGATAACAATCAGACTTACCACGTGTACGGTGATTTCTGCCGTTCACAGACATTTATAAATATTCAAAGACTGTCGTCACAACACTAGACACAAGTGGATAGCTTGATACCAACCACAATAAATTGCAGCTGGAAATGTATGCATTGTCCTTTTGTGGTATAAATCAAATTATTTTTTATGATTCCGCAGTCACAAACGAAGCAAAGGATTCTGTCAATTTCCATAGAATCCCCGCCGCTGATCGATCTAACACTTTTAATAACAAATTGTTGACTGAACCCTTTCAGTATTATTAATCACTGGAAGTTAGCTCATAATTACACACGGATAATTTCGGAATAAATTGTAATTTTTCCGGTGTCCGTTTTTGTTACAAGCTTTTATGTATTTCGTATTTTTCTCATCGAACCCTTTTATTTGATACCCATATTATGGAGATTAACTATTTTAAAACTTGGTTTTAAGATTTGACGCACACATAATTAATGACTTAACAAAGTGAGGTACATAAAAGCTTGTAATAAAGAAAGTGTGCGTATATGCATACTTACTACTTTATTACTTATCGTTTCTCAGCACCGTGCACTAGCGATGACCGCAGAAAGCGCTTAATGAGCGGCATTCCAATCCACTATCAATGACGTATTTATGTACAAGGTAGCTATTTCCCGTTCTACCTTTAGCGTCACTTGTCACTATTTACGTTCACGGCTTAACGGATCACTTACATATCCAAGAAATTATAAAAGTCGACACGAACTCCAAACGACACTCGATTTTAACAAAAAAAAAATATGTAGCCAAATCCATCATGGATATCCTTCTATCACAAGAGCATCAACAGAGGGACTGCGACCTGCTAAAACCCCATGGTTTTCCCACATACGCTTCCAAATTCTTCCGCGGTGTCGCCATCGCCAATCCCAGAGACGGACACCATCTCCGATTATTACTAATAATAATTAACCTTTAATCTCGCCTACTACAGTAACAGGTATGTTATGCTAAATATAGGTATGTTTACCCGCATATTGACCTTTTCCGCGAATCGGTAAGAAAAAATTCGCAATCTGCACGTAGGTAGGTACCGCACGAAGTGATGAAAAAGAGGTCATCAAAATAATGCGTGTTGCGAACAATAAGCTGAATCCAGGAAGCGTACAATCGACGCTGATGGTACTGTTTTGCAACTCAAACACAAAGACATTGTTTACGAAGAGCTGAGCCCGACTGGTGCTCGCGACGCGCCAGTCATCACCGCCAACGTTGCGTCTGTGCAATGCGGACACGATGCGACAAAGACATCTCAAGCTAAATATGACATATTCACTACACTATATATTTCCAGCTGCATGCATGTCTAGCTGTATAAAAAATAATTCTTTCGCTATATGAGCGGGTAACGGAATACAATAATTATAATATTACAATGATTGTCGAGCCCTTATTTTGCAGTGTCATGTCTACAATTTGCTCACCAAATATATTAATGTTTTATGTCGTCACTTCAAAACATTTATACATGTATTACTTAATAACGAATAGTTGAATAAAAATTGTTTTACAGAAATGCATTTTGATGTTTGTATATCATTGAATTGCCAATTCCAATCAATCTCTCATTTAATTGTGATTGTTAAATTTAATACGCTCGTAGGTTGAGAAATAATTACTTTAGTGCGTTAATCGAATTATATTGTTGTGTATAAACTAGTGCCAGTTATTATCGGTTATATAGAAAGGCTTACCTTGCGGCCTTCGTAAAACCAGTTTTGTACAGTCAGCAAACAAAAATGTTGGCCTATCAGAGGTAATTTCAATGCAAGTTTGTTGGCGAGGCGTTTTATTAACTTCACAATCTCAAATTTCAGATTCATAAACCATGTACGAGCGTAGAACTAAGTAAATAAAGTGATTAGCAGTGATAGCTAAATGCTTTAGATTTCAGCCTTCTACTCCGTGCAATTGGCAAAGTTTTAGTGTAACTTTGGTCTTCTTACAGCGTATTTCTAAGCATGTTTTGTATATGTTATTCACGAGGTTTTGCCCGCAGCTTTGCTCGCATAGATACGGTTTTTTTTATTACAAAGAGCGTAAATTTAATACTTCAGGTAGGTACCTGAAGTATTAACTTTCAAACCGACAAATTTTCCTACAATCTTTCTACACCTACTTTAACCCCTTACGGGTTTCAAAAAAAATCCGTTCTAGATTCAGCGGGTTCGGTTGTGTGTTGATCTCTAGTTCAGTCAGTCACCTTTCTATTTTATTATGCATATAACATTTTATTAGGCACCCTGACTTATTAAATTTCATTATATTTACATTTCATTTTAATACTTTATCATGTTTCACTATATGTATAGAAAATCAAAGAATAGTTATATCTAGTGTCCCCAATACAGTCATAATACAGCTGATATCACGTTATCGGTGCTGGCGGCGCGACAGGCCGATGTCTCGGTCGAGGCGAGATTTTTCGACCGTTCAACTGAAGCTGTGCTGTATGATGCAAACGATTCATACTCATTATCTACCTCAATTTACTTTCACAGAAACCTTGCCCGTTACTTAAATTAACAACAACAACAACATACCGTCACGCCAGGTTCCTAACGGGGTAGGCTGAAAACACCGAGTGCCAAATATCTCTGTCCTTGAAAACCTGACGCGCTTCGTCTACATTCATCACTCTCTTCATGCATACATAGTTATATTAAGCAGCTTATTATTAATAATACGTAATAACACCTATAATTCATAATTATTAGCTTACATCATTAACAACCTAAATAGCGGATTACCTTGGAAATCGTTATTATTACAAATGATGTAGTTAATTTTTTTTTAAATATCGAGATTATAATAAGATTAGATCAACGCTGGAACGTGGTTGTTATACTCTTAACCACAAATTCAAATTATTCAAATTCTACGTAAATATTGGTTACGTATATAAAGTTAATTTATATTACTCTCAAGGGGTGTCAACGACCGGCCCTCGTCTCGACGCGTTCCAACTTCCAAACGTTTTGTGCAGGTATTCACAATTCAGCAGCTAACTGCACTAATGCAAGTTATGCAAGCAATAATGCTAACTGCACTAATGTCTGTCGTATATATTCAAATATTGGATGTAGCCCAAAGCAAAGGTTCTGATTAAATGAAGCTTTATTTACGACTCTATTTGTATTGCTTGATAAATGATTTACACAGCATACGAACGTCTTAACCCAAATAAGTGGCAGTGTAACGCCCCAATTCTAAAATAAATCGTAGATACCATGTACGTTACGTTAACAGACACTTGATTATTTTTAACAAAATGCAACATTATCCCTGGCTGTTATAGCAAAGTACAAGGCACAAGTAGCTACACGTATGTACATCAGTTGCACACTTGCTTATTGGATTGATTCGTTGCGAGAATATTGATTACCTCCTATCGTGCGAGATGTAATCGAGGACACCGGGATTTTATACCGACAGCGTATATTTACTCTAGCCTTTGTTTCGATCAATAAAACAAAACAAAGTACCTATAAAAAACGATACATTATAAGTATAATAGCGTGATTAAGACTAGTGGTGTTAATATATATTAAACTTAAACCGCAAACTTATACTAATAGGTAGGCATGTATCTATTACGTACCTCTTCACGGCATCATGAATTATAATTATAAGCATTTCGAGTCATAATTCTATTGTTAATTATCTTATTAAATATTTTATGTAAAACTTCAGTAAAACGTTTTTGCTTTAAAGAATGCAAGGCTATAAGATACAATGACATATAATGCTCATCATGTTACTTTCACCGCTCGCGTCATTAGTCATCGGACATGCCGCGAACACGGAGACTGCAAAGCAATATTATGTAAATTAATGTTCTCACTTGACGCATGTACACATTCCACGCTTATTGTGACCGTTGCCCTGGTTACGGTAATGACATTGATTTATCTGCGTTTCTTAACACTACGCAAACATGTTATAACACACATCAGCATCAGTATATCGTTGTACCTATCTGGTATCGCAGGTGTAGAGCTTATTTTCCATATGAATACCTATGACATGATGAATATCGCATGACATGAGAAAGTTCCTCAAACGGATGTCGATTATTTGCGAACCTGACCCGGTCTTGTTCTCCTGTATTTTAACTGACATAATTTAAGTAGAAAACATTGGGTATCTGCCTAATGATCACATTGCGAACTTAATAATTTGATAAGTACTCTATGTAACATGCCGATTAGCAAATACATCTAATGTGGGTACAATTGACATAATTACAGGGATGGAGTGAGTCCAGCGGAAGCGGCGGCGAGCTTGCCGGCGAGCCCTGTGGCCGCGGGACTGTCCAAAAAGAAGGTGGCAGGCGCCAACGAAGTGCGTGAGCGTGCTGCCGCAGTACGCACCAGGAGGCTCATGAAAGAACTCAATGAAATACAACGTCTTCAGGACAATAGACCCGATCCAGTTTTTACGGTGTGTATATCCAATTAATAGAAATCTGAATCAAAAACCAAATTCGTTTGAGGTCAAGTGTACTGCCTTGCTCTTATTTATATATTTTATGTAAAATAACATCAACAATTTCAATTTAATGTTAGACGGATCAATGTTTTTTGCTTATACATAAGAATGGTAACGTTATAGGCCTCGACGCATTTAGGTACATACATATTAAAAATTTCGTAGGTTGTGAAGTTACTTTTTGTATACACAATGGATAGTTACGCACACGCATACGAACCTACACATGCATATGTATATTATGATTGCATGGTGTACCAATGCTAAATTCGAAAAAAAGCTTATTTTAGCTCTACTATTTATCTATTTGCGTGAGGAATATTATTTCGTATTTACATTACAATTACAACACTATTGTAGTATAGTATTAATAATATGTATTAAGTATTATTTTTAAAAAATATTTCATATTATGCAGGTGGAACTAGTGAACGATAATCTCTTCGAATGGCACGTACGTCTCCATCAGATTGACCCGGAGAGCGAACTGGCGAACGACCTTCACGAGATGCAGATCCCAAACATCTTGTTGCACCTGATCTTTCCGGAGAACTTCCCATTCGCCCCGCCGTTCATGCGTGTCATTGAACCACGGATAGAAAAGGGATTTGTGATGGAAGGTAAATACCCGTTCATTCAATCATATTAAGGCCAAGTAGGCATTTGTAACCATAAACGATATTTGTAGCAACCCTAATTTCTAATCAAAAAAGTAGTTTGTACTTAAGTAGTTTAGCTAAGATAATTAATTATCTGTATCTTTCTCGGGATATGTGTTTGAAATTTATGCCTACAACAGAATAAGTAGCTAAATATCTCGTGCAGCTACACGAGATATTCACACAATGCTTGCAGTGTTCATACAGATTTGCAACATTATTGCCATACAAACTTTATCGTTTGCCACAAATGAAATTAAACCAAATTTCCTGCAGCTCACTCTATTCGTAATTACCTACATAAGTAGGCACGTCACTTTTTTGAGTGTATTTTAACTTCGTTATCACCGAAGCCCTTTATCGGGACATAAACTTGATTGTAAATTACAGCGATATATCACATTCCAACATATTAATTAATGGTTCACTAACTCTTCTATAAAAACAGGCGGAGCCATTTGCATGGAGCTGTTAACACCTCGTGGCTGGGCGTCAGCGTACACTGTGGAGGCAATAGTAATGCAGTTCGCTGCGTCCGTAGTGAAAGGTCATGGTAGAGTCGCGCGAGCTCCGGCCAGGTCCTCGAGGGAGTTCTCCAGGCGACGTGCCGAGGAAGCCTTCAGGTCGCTCGTCAAAACCCACGACAAATACGGCTGGGTCACGCCGGCGCTCTCCGACGGTTGAATGCATAGGTACCAGCAAATTATTACACACCGTTGCAACAGACTTGTGGAAGTGCTCAAGAGTTTAATATAAAGCTGGTATGATAAAGTAGGAGAGCTTATACCATTCCTTTTACATTTAATAAGCTACACATTTTTAATCTGATTCCCTTTCTCTAATCAAATGCTCGTGAAAACCGTGAAAAAGTTAATGTCGCTCTTCAAAATAATATTTAGCTTGACACGGCCCTTTTGGCCTGATTGGGCGAAGCTCGGAGTTGAAGCTTACTACACCCCACTGTAGAAGTGGCCATGTTTATGAAAAACTACAACAATGATACAGATCAGAAGCTAACTTGCCTATATTCTGTATTACTACATGGAACTACCTAACCTAACCTGACCGGCCAATGCCAGTGAACATAATTATGCTTATGAAACTCTGCCACTAAACATTACCGCGACAACAAAAATGTCTAGGGTTTCTTAGTATTAAAATTGTTCGCGACCGCTGCCGAGCCAATACCAAAACTGATTCATGACAAAAATTAAGATTTCTAATTCTAAAACACGATTTCTAACGTTTTTTATTATCAATTACAGATGTATTATTAACTGCAATGCAGAATGCAATGGATCTCCAGTAGTTAATTACTAAAATTAGTAACATAATAGTTGTAATTAGTAAAAATACTATAATTTAGAATATAAAACTTGTGTATTTTACTCATTTTTAATGTTTTTGTCCTGTTTTAAGTACAGTAAAACATTCAATATTTTCAATATCCTTATTGTGAATGTACTTAGTTTAATTGAAGAAAAAAATGGGTGTGATGCAATTATGTAAATTATGTAGGAGGGACAGTGGAGTTATAATGCATTTGTCAACAATTTGTCTACTTTAGTTCCATTTCCGGAATAATTAATAATTAGCCTGTATTTCTAAAATCTTGTAAATACTACTTGATAATTGCACTCAACATTTGTCTTGAATACATCGATCTCTATTTAACGATATCGAAATCATTTGCATTTTAACTCTACTTGTTACAAACAAAATGTGTATCGAAATACGTAGAAGCGATAATTTAGCAAGTTTAATGTAAATAATTGATGTGCCAAACGTATTACTATCAGTTGCTCATTGGTCTAATATATTTTTGCATATACATGTATTTATGATAAACCATTAAATTTTGCGAGTTCTCTTCAATCGTTTTCATAAACCAAATTATACAAACATACAGCCCTTTCTTATGTATTTCATTATATATATAAATATTTATCACAAAACTAAATTGAAGTCCTTATACCTACAATAAAATAATCAGGCTACTTATATCCCATGTTTTGAATCTGGCCAAATTAATATTTCTAATGAAAATGTTTCCGTCCCAAGGTCATTTAATCGTCTTGATAATATTATATAACATAAAATATATTAATACTCCGCCATATATTATATATATATATTTATTACATATATATATTTATTACATATATATATATATATATATATATATATTATAAAAATATCGAATGTAGTTGACTGTAACTGTATGTAACATTTCATTGCATTGTTTTCATATGTTACATGTGAGTTAAAACAGAATCTGTAGTATTGAGAATCTTCTATATACTTCATGCATGCATTGTATAAACGTAGCAAAAACTTTTGAAGAGTACTATTATGCTCAAATTAGTAAATATATTTTATTAACGTTTAAATCCTAAAGGCTTGTGGCAATGTTTTAAAGTATATTAAAATAAAGTTATCCTAGTCTTAAGACTCTTAGAAAATGGATGTTATAAATTATATTTGGTGAACCAAAGATGTTAATTTTTTTATGTAAACTTATTCTGTGCAAGTTGTGTATTTATATCTGGATATATGTACAACGTTATGGATGTAATAAATTACATGCTCAAGAAATATGTATAAAATATGTTTTATTTGAAAAGTTTGATGCCACCCACAATTCTAGTGTGAAATAGATATAAAAAAAATTGAAGTGCCTGTCTGTGATTTCAAAAAAACTGTGTATTCTTAAGTGCTTATAGGTATTTTCATGATACCTATCTGTCTTTATTATCTGGGGTAATCTTTGGAACAGCTCAGCTTGAAATTACAGTTTTCTGTACCACTTATTTTAAAAGCAAATCTAGGTACTATAATTGATATTTTATAACATATTAGGAATAATACTCAGCACAAGTAAAACCTCGGATTGCAGCTAGTTTGATAATACAATAAGCTATCAAAGAAGTGCCTGAAACCAATGACAGTCATTGTCAATTTTATTTCATGTAAAAGAAATTTGATCCACTTAAATGGTAACCATGAGAATGATTAATCCAGGTGGAGCTGCTAACATGAAATGTCAGGAACAGCTGTGATCCCTGTCCTAAGATAGTAGATCAAAGCTCGGTGCAAAATGATAATGTTGGACACATCTCTTAATTATGAGATGTTCTGGTTTCCTTCCAATGATCTCCTTCACTGTTATAGCAAATAATGATTCATTTTAAAACCGCACATACATTAGGATTTGTAGTCAGAATGCATGACAAGATTTGAAATGCAAAAATTAAAATACCTTAAAAAACTTTATTCATCGACATCTTAATGTAAAAGCCAAAGCAATTGATACTGAAATATATGACAAAATTAAATCGAGTTCTATTTTGATTTACTAGTCTTATATAGAACTCGAGAAGAGTTCCTATTATATTATCAATAGGTACAGAGTTTTTAATGTGCTGCGTTGCATTGGACAGGTTTGTCTGATCCAAAAAAGACTTAATACATTCTTAATCCAAATGTACCGTAATCACATTTACTTTTTACACAAATGAGTAATAAAAATAATAAATACAAATAAAAGCTGATAATCACAGGAGATCACTTCCCACCACGTAAAGCCAATACAAGATGGAGAACAGAGCCACCTTGTACTTTGTAATCTTGCGCAGTTTTTTCATCATTCCTGAAATATAAGAAATAAAAGCTTAACGTAACTCACAAAATACACCCTTATTCATTGGAAGAGAGTAGCAAATAAACAGGTAAGTCACAAATTTCTACTATTGCCGATGGGTTACTTTAAGTACAGTTAGTAATAGTTGATGTCTGTGCTATTATAGGACGATCATAGATATATTAAATAAATAAATAACATTGCTACTTTGGAGGATTGACTGAGGCTGGCATCCATACCCCACAGACAGTAATACAAATTGTTCAATTAACAACTACTTGGTCATAAATAGGTGTAGTGTTGATACTACAAACCATATACATGTTTTACAAGCTATTTTATTGGAATGGAATTTAGAAATAAACATTTTCAATGCAGCTATAATTGAACACTTCAACCTAAAGAAGTCTATGTCCTTGGTAAAAAATCTTTCATCAAAGTAGGTACTATTAACAAGTTACAAATGGATAAAAGTACAGGTCAGATTATAGTCAAGATGTCATACTAATATCAGAAGTTTTATGAAGTTGATGAAGTATAAATGCTAAGTAATATTAACAATTCTTCCGAAAATTTTGTGGTGCACCACTGTAAAAAACAATTGTTTCCACAGAAGAATCATTTACAGCTGCTTTATTAGAATAACAAACACCATACTCAGGACTAAAAAGTGATGTTCAGTAAAACTTATAGGTTATATTTTTCTTACAGCTGGCACCATAAGATTCTTTTTATTCTCCATTAAAAATGTTACAGCAAGAAAAAAACTGTTCTGATCAAATCTGCATTAAGTCAAAACAAATAGTGAAAGAAACCAAGGAAATAAAAAGAAGTTTCTAAAATTGTTTTAGACTTCAGTTCAGGCTTTCAGGGCATTGGTTGAGTTTAGTTTAGAAATATGGTTGCAAACGATCTATGCATCTATAAATTTTAAACCAAAAACTTAATCAAAAACAGTAGCAAATATTTGCGATGCGGCAACTAGAATGGCGTCAAAATATTTAAGGCAAAATATTAACATACGTACATCTGTTTTCCTGAAAATATTAGTCGCTGCTGTTGAGGCGGAATACCTTCCTTCTCCTCCACCCTTTCTTTGATCCTTTCCACTTTATCAGTAGGCTCTATATCGATCTCGATCTCCTTGCCCGTTAGCGTCTGCAAAAACAAAACGAGGTTAAGTTTAACAAATTAACTAAAGAATATCCGAAAAAAATAAATGTGCAACACATACTTTCACTTTAATTAACATGTTTACACAATTTTAATCTGTTACAAATTAACTCTAGGACGTATCGCCTACTTTTTGCAGATTAAAGAAGTGAATTGTGATTATTGCTCCTTCGGCGATACACTTTACTCAATCTATAAAAATTGCGGAAACTTGACAATGACAAATGATATTGACATTTTTGAAATAGTGTTGTCCTTTATACCTTTTTTCTACTATTCTCGATTAATATTTTATGAATCAACTGTTTAACAGCAAGTATGAAATTGAAAAGCTAGCGTGCTTACAAATAAATCGGTGCACAGATTATATTTTTGTTCATTATATTTAAACAACTATGCTTAGCGTATTGCAACACGTAGTAAGAAGATTACAATATCTATACCGATAAGTCATGTCATAGGCAATGAACAATTTTTTTTAAAGACAACAACCGAGGAACGTCTTGCTGCCGAACCAAATAGTAAGGTATGACATTAGTTATGATTAGTTCCATTCAAAAATCAAACGTATGACATTTGACATCTATCAGATAACTATTGAACTAATTGAAGTTCGATTCTAGGTATATCGGACATAAAGAGACAGATCCAATGTACATCACTCGTTTTTTTTACAGACGCATTTCAATTTCATAAAACGACACTGTATAAGACAAGTGTCACACCCTACTTAGCAATTTGTAATAATTATGGCTCAAATAGGCCAGATTTTTAAACGTATCGAAAAATTAATAAACACGGGTATGCACATATGATATTTCTCGAGTAACTAAACATTTTGTTCCATCATTTTCTTTTTCTATAGAAATACTTTTACTTTTTCTAGCGAACAGTCCAGAATTTATAATAAACTTAATAAAGAACGATCACGATGATTCAACGGGGAACATATTTAATTTACTGAAGGAATTTCTTATAAAAATATTTAAAGAAATTGATGATTTATCAAATGAAATTAAACAGGATAGTACGGTTCTTATAAGCGTTAGTAATGAAAAATTGTTGCGAACATGTTTCCAATTGATTGTGTGTTTCGGGACATCCCAGTGTCTCATTCCAGGTTTAGGTATAAGTTTAACAAAGAGATCCATGTACACCAACGATCTACATATTCCTTTGAACCATGAAGAAAAATATGAAATCTTAGTGAAATGCACAGACTTTTATATTAAAAGTTATGAAATACCTGTTCTTAAGAATATACTTGTAACATTCTATCTTTGTGACTACTTGGCATCCTTGATACAATTATCTTTTGCTCCATTAAAAAAACCTGGAATGTATAAGGACTATACAATGACTGAAGAAAATTATCGAAAGCTAAATGAAGATAAAAATAAATATACACAGAAGTATGAATATCTAGTGACCAATTGTCATCAGCCGACACTTATGAAAGAGCTATTAGTGCTGCAGAATGTTACAGATAAAACTACACCAACTTTTGTTCGGAGAGTGGTAGCAAAAGAAATGAGTAGACGCTTGATAGCACCAGGGGGACTACTCAGCATGATACAGTGTTTTATTCAGAGCTACGAAGGGGATCTTGGCCACGATTGGAAAAAAATTGAAATTATTAGCAAAATAGTTGCAACAAAGCATGGTGATTGTGATGAAGATGCTTATCTAAATAATATTACCCACCAAATGATACAAATATTAATGCTTAATAATGTTCAGTATTTGGTTACGGTGATAACATGTATTTTGAATCTCAATGAAAAGTATCCTGAGTCAGAAAGTGTAAGTAAATTAAAGAGAGAAGTAACTCAGTGTTTGGATATAGAGGAGCTATTATCACAATCGATATTCCCGGGAACACTACTTCTGACACCTCAAGAAGTTGAACATAGAATTAACATATTACACTGCATATTATGTGTTGTAAAATATGAATGGGATGCAACAATTTTAACTAACAATTTGTATGTACTTAATTTGCTTGGAATAAGTTGCACTGAAGCCGACACAAAAATAAAATTGAAGAACATAATTTTGAAATGTTTTGAACTTTTGGATCAAGATAGAATACGCATTGTTGTGGAGAGCTTGTTATTTGGTTACAGTACTTCAAAATCACCATTTATTGCTATAAAGAAATATATAGCGGGACTTGCTATTAAATGTGTATCTGATACTAAACATCCAAAAAATGAGGCGACATCATATTTTATAGAAATATTTAATGCAGTTTCAAACAATAATGTTGCACAGAAATTAATTAAGTCATGCTTAGAGATATTTCTTAGCCTACATCCAGTTAACTTAGGAATAGCTTCTAAGGACTCAATATTCAGATTGGAGGACAACATGGAATTGGAAATAGTTGAGGAAAATCTGTTTAATATTCTACAACTGATTTCTGAAATTGCATCATCTCCAGTTGCTAGTGCCGCTCTTAGTGCAAACCCTTTGATAATAATTAACTTTGTAGAAACATTGATGTTAAGAGCCTCTCCAGATTCAGGTGAAGAACATATGACTATTGGTTTGGTTTTATTGAATATGATATTTTCTAAACCAAACAATTCTGCAGAGGTTGAGCAAAAGTTACACAACTTGGTACCTGCTTTAAAGCAAATAGTCAAGAATGGATCAAAATATAATGCCATTATATCCAAGGAAATATTGTCACACATCTTGTCAGAGTATCCAAAGAAAGCAGATAGTGCATATGCAAAAGCCATGAGAGATGTGTTTGACAAAATGCTACCTGTAAGAGCTCATGGAATTATGGAATTAACTAAATTGATTGATGCTCATGATGAAGAAACATTATCCAAACGGCATTACATTCTTTGCTTGTTACAGGTACAATGAATCTAATCGATTTTATTATGTAGGTAGGTTAACTTAAAATTACACTTGAAGGAATTAAAAGTATGCTAGGAATAAAATAGTTCTAATTCATAGTTAACTATAATCAGTTAGATAACTATAGGAACTAATGTTATCAAAGTCATCACCTGCAGATTAATGCAATCTGTATGTTGGTTACGGTTGAATCTTTACATGTAGAATAAATATACAGTTAGTAAACATTACTCTAGTATATAATTCCTGTTGTGCTTAATCATATACACTCAATTGTTATCCATTCGTATGGTTAGAAAAATTAATAATTGATGTTTTTCAGGAGCATCTAAAAAATCCAGATTCTTATATTTACTTATCTGCAATCAATAGCATTGCGGCCCTTGCTATTCATTGTACAGAAGATGTGTTGATTACCCTATGCAAAGAATTTTTGCAAGTATCTATAAAGCATGATGAAATCAGAACCGAAGATAGTATGAATAATATAACTGAACTTAGAATGAAAGTTGGTGATATTCTTGTTAAAGTAACACAAAGACTTGGTAAGTTAAGCAACTGATTATACTATGAAAGACTTATAAATTTCGCATGGTTGGTCATAAATCTGATGTGAAGTTGTCACTTAGCACCTCAAATGAAGTATAAGACTTGGATACAAACATTATAGAAATCAGCAAATATTTAATTTAATGTCATGTTTAAATTAATGTTAAGGACTTGAAAAATTGGTATTTAATGCACAAAATAAAAATGTATTAAAATGTAATGTTTGATATCTGTACATAGTATCTTCTAATTATCTAAAATTAGGTGAGATATGTAAAGTTTAAATATGCACAATCTTAAAATGTCAATATTATGGTCTGTGCTAAAACTCAATACACAGAAAACTTGTACAATAACACAGACATCACTTTATAATAAACTATTATTAAATAGTGCTTACTCTACGCGGGCAACATCTAGTATTAAGCAATACTTTCTGACTGTTTTCATTTGCAGGAGAGATGGCCATAGTTCACAAATCAACATTGCTTAATACTATGTTATGTGCGTCTCGAGACCATGATCCCTTAATCAGAACATCAGCACTATCTAACTTGGCTGAAATAGCTCTGGTGCTACACTATAAAATGGGTTCAATAATATCTGAGGTAAGAGTCAAGTAAAAAAAAATTTCATTCAAATGCACTTGAAAATTTAATGCCTAATAATAATTTTACAGATAATAATAAGTTTCCTTAATAATAAGTTTCCCTTCTGCTGTACTGACTGTAATTTAGTGTTGTTTATTTTATAAAAATGTTGCCATTCATTCATGTTATCAAATTAGCAAGCCGACACACAGACTGTCTGAGAAAAAGTAATCCCTGTAATCTAGTATGCGTACATATTTAAGATCAGAGCTAATTAAGATGCTGCTACTCTTAAAAGACAATTTAATTATTGTGAACCGAATCATATTGAATTGTAATTGTAATCATGTTGAATATTGATTCAATATAAAATTGTATTAAACGATGCCATTTGGATTTGTTTCATATTACAGGTATTGTTATGCATATGGAGTATAATAGAGACGGATAAAGCAATTGATTGTCGAAGAGCTGCAGTAATGGTAATATCGAGTCTGCTAAAGGGTTTAGGTAACGATACTTTGATTGAACTGAAAGAAAACCTATTGGCAATATATAAAACTTTACAAAAAGTATACAGAGATGATAGTGAAGATTCAGTTGTCCGACTTCATTCCCAGATAGCACTCGAAGAACTAAACAGCATTGTCAATGAATACATGTTTTCTCCAATTAGAATGGAAAAAAAAATTGTTCTAAGTGAATCTAGAGACATCGTTTATAAATAACACGGCGTGTAAGTTTTTAAATCTTTATTACCACTCTTTATTTAGACTAAATTATAAAATTACTTACTTAGAATAAATACGACACTTAACTAAAAAGTAACTGCTATCTTTGTATGGCATTTGTGTCTTCATATTGAATTCATAAATACTGGCCACATGTTTAAAATACAATAATTTAACAGAGCTTAACGTGAAGCAGACTGTGTATATGTAGAGCTGTAGAATCGATCAATAAATGGTTAAATGTTCAATGTGCTCCACGATCTTGAAGGGTAGAGTGAGAACCAAATCAGTCTAAGAATCGCTCCAGCGTTGAATACATAACCCAAGTTAATAACAATATAAGAACCTTTTTGCCGTATGTACCTCCACAGCAGAGCGCGCAACCATCATTCTGTTTATTTTCTTTTGTACATCTGTTCCAGGTTGGGCGGTTATATATATTATAAGATAACCTTATACCAAATCAATCATTAATATCGCCAAATATAGTAGTACATACTCTTGCCTGGCAAAGATTTATGCACTCTTCCCTTGAAAGCTCCTAAGTTGTACTTTTTGAAGAATCATAATATTCAGGTTATAAGGCAAAAATTATATTTCATAATCTGTTCTGTCATACAATTCTTGAACACTATGTACAATTAGGTTTTTTTTTTAACTTATATCACATGTGACAAGTCAGTGCAAACAAAACGTGCAATTAAAACCATAATCTATATGAATAACATGGTTACGCTTCTGAAGTATTATCGCCGTGGTCAGATTTTTTTACTGTGCCTTCCTCTTTTTCGCTGAGGCTGATGGAATATATCGATCCTTGGCCGGAAAATCGGTCCCTGTTACGTCTGCTGAAGAAGCCGCTGCGCGACAGAGAGGACACGGTCGCGATGGACATGTTATCTTTGTCGGACTGAGGCACCATCTTCCATATCAAGAGGGCAACCCCGCCGAACGCCGCGATCACCAGAAACATTACCAGCGATATTTCACCATACATACCTGAAATAAATGTTACACATTTAAGCCATGCTGTCTTTAATTTTTTTATATTACATTAGTAACCTGTCTAGCATTGGTAGGATAGTTTGTCTCCGGCGGTCTAAGATTCGAATCCTGGTACGCACCTCCGTCTACAAGAGTTATGTACGTTTTAAGATTGAATACAATCATTATAACGGTGCACATTTTTAAATTTGCACATATTCTCGACGTTATTTGTCAATTTTGACAACCAGATATAATATACTATACTAACAACCGCCAAACTCATCAATTTAACACAATATTTATATACTAGACCAGCACCAAATGAATGCGAGATGCTTCTAAGAATTAAATGTACATACTTTGGTTTGGTTCTTCTTTCAATGCCTCTAGTCTAGCAGGCTGGAGATCGTTATTGTCAAGTTCCTTGTCATCATACGGTTCCACCGAGCCATAACGAGATTTTGTGTCGAGCAGGATATCCCCTGGATTAGCTTTTGGCAAATTAATGCCTGCTCTAACAGTTAGCGTCTCCGGCTTGTATGTGCAGAGAACCAAGAACCTACAAAAAACAGTTTAATAATAATCTCGATTGAAAACACACGAAGTTTTTAAAATCTTCATACTACTTTATTACTGCAAAGACGTATGACAAACCAATTTCGATCCATATAGCCACGCCAGAAATTACAACTTAGTTAAAAAACGGCTATCAATTCATGTGCTTTATGATCACGAATTGGTCTGTAGGAGGGTTAAATTAATCAGTGACAGTTATTCCATTTTGAATTACTTGAATAACTAAGACTATTAGTAGTAATAACTAATAGTCTTAGTTATTCAAGTAATAACTGAAAACCGGACAGCAACAATAAATACATAAAATACATTAATAAAGATACTGTACGTAATGTGACAGCAGTTAGTATTCGTGATATTTCAAATTAGTCATTGATGCTGAGATGGGTTGCTATCTCGTCGCCTCGTATATACCTACATGTATGTAATTAGCAACCACGCCCTTCAATCCAAAACGCAAATAGTCCAAAAAGCATTTGCTGTACAGTAAAATTTTGTCTAACACTGGTATTGCTTCAGACGATTCATATATGTAAATCGCCATATGCAGTCCATTTATTATTGAACAGAATATCGCTATCATCGTACTATCATATAGATTTATCGCAATCACGGCTGCTTTGCTTCAGCATATAAATACATGAGATTCACGAAAAGCAACTTTATTCCTACTGACCGACGGGTACTATGCGTCAATATGGGCAGATTTTCCTGCACTATAACGTAGGTGGCCACAGTGGTGTCATTGACTTCAGAACCACATTCGTCGTGATGTATCCGCAGTATATAGGCATCTTGGGCGCTATTAGGATTGCCCTGTATTGAGCAACGTTCTGGTCCTCCGTCCGCAGCTTCTACGGCGATTCGGCCGCCGAAGAATGGGCCCGTAGATACCTCCACTTCGCTCGCATGGGGTAGACACTGAGTAGCACGTGCTGAAACTATTACGATAAGTCAAGTATTGTGTAAGATCCGCAATACTATTACCTTACTGAAAACGAAAAAGTTATATTGAAGTAGGTAACTAATGAAAACTAAATACGTTAACATTAATTTTAATATTAATTTTAATTAATTTAATTAATTTTAACATTAATTTTAATAGACAACACTTAAAACTTCCGGGTAATTATACTACCACACAAAAACATCTGTATACTGTAACAGAGAAAAAAAATACTGTGTTTGTCAGTCATGTATCGAACTTACATCCTTTAGTTGGAACGATGATAATTTTTGATCCAATGGAGTGTGGATCGGCCAGATCGCGTGCGTCTCGCCGCACCGGCCTCACTTCGAAAGAATATGTTGTAGCCATCCGCAAACCCGTGATATATGTGTTGTAAACGCGACCGCGACGACCTCCGACTAACGATTTAGTTGTGGGAGACTCGGTGCTCATAATCCTAGCTGATCTTTCATCTTCTGTGTTATCGACTACCTGGAAAAGTATGATAACAATTCCTTACTGTCATGTTCTACCCCTTACTCTTGTAAGTGTCCGTACTTCAGGATAAAAACTTTTTAGTAGATCGGTTCCGTATTGTTGTAGTTTTTAAGCCCAGTTAGATATCCCCACTGCAATTAGCCACGGCCAGTCCACAAATTCACAATCGATCAATAGGTACGTAGGGACATTACAATATTGTTCGAGCATGCCGCAGTTGGAAGTGGCAATCTTATAAATATATTGTTTATCTTTTTTTCCGACCCTTTTTTAAAGATTAAACATAACAAAATACTTATTTTGTTAATGTTACATTTGGTACAGCACGTTGTGGTATGGCACTAAATAATGGTTGCGGTGTTTGACCTTTCACGGAATACTGTCACGTTACCGTCACGCTTTGACGCGTTAACAGCATCATTATTACACCCGTTGTTTGAGTACTCAACTGTCAACATAGTGCTTAAATAGTCGAAACTTCTATTTGGCCTCAGAAATCTGCATTCAGACCCAGTTATATGTAACAATGACAATTTATTTCGCCCTCAAAATTTCTGTTTTGTTTTCAAATGAGTAAAGCAACTCATATATTTGCTTATTTGCTAAAGCTATACAGATACAAATTATATCATTCCTATGCACGATATGTATCTATTGTCGATTTCGCGCCAATTTCACTACAGTACGTACGCACTACGTACACAGATTTTCCCGCCAGAACATTTAAAATACATTAGTGTTCTTCAACACTGAGTAAAAGCAACTACGGTTTTACAAGAGTGAAATTAGAAGATATCGTGTTAGTGACCTATATTGATCTTCGTTTCACTATGTCACAGCCGAAATACTTACTCAAAAATTGTAAATGACAGTATTAAATCCGAAACGTTACAATAATTCCAATTGTACTTTGATTATCAGATTACCAATATTTAAGATAGGTATCTCAATATTTAGTATTAATGCGTAAATAGCAGAAATCGTATTTAATAGTTGGCAGATATTTCGGCTGCAATAAAAAAAATTCTAAATGTTACTGAACCTTAGTCCTACACCGATACTGTCCCCAGGCCTGCAATTCGCAGTAATGCACTTGAAACGCTAATATCTTTTTGGGTTCTTCCTCTTCAGTCTTGCCGTACTCCCACCGAAGTCGGACGTCTCGGAAATCTGGCTCGCCGATAAGATGCAATACCTCTGTAATCATTTTATTTATAATAAGTTTAAAACAAAATTAAATCTCAAAGCATTGGTATACTAGTATTGTGGACGCCGACAGTTACTACGTTGTTGATGTTTTAAAGGGCACATACTCGTAAACTAAAAGTTTACTCATTATATGTATAATAAAATAAAAAATGTTACTCGTCGAATCGCTCTAGAGTAGGCTAATCTCCTAATAACTTGCCAAGACTACCCGTAACCTAGAACTTTAATGCCGGTCCAGGGTAGGTACATGTGGTATTCGCAAAATTGTTCGATAATATGAAGAAACAGTTTTAAGAGCTAATAGCAAGTCGCGGCGTAGACAATAGACGTTGACAAAACAGCAAGACCGCCGCTAAGACAATATAGTGCAACCGAAACTTCGCTTTCTAACATAGTTACAACAATTCGTCTCCTTAGAGGAAGACGCGCTTGGTTGCGTCAGTAAGGCAATGATCCGCGTGTACTATTAACCCAATGACTTGCTCACTGAGCCGTTCTTATTAGTCAGGTATTGAATGACCTACGTAATAAGATATCTCGTGATCCCCTTTGCAAAATATAGAGTAATAGCGACATTTGATTTGTAATTCTAAATTAATCACTTTCATAAAATTATATGAAAGCAAAAATTATAAAAAAACATTAATTTCTATTTTCGGAAAATGTATTCGTAGATTGTTGCGCAGCTATTAAAAAATATATTTCACCAGTAATGTGTGAGCTTATCATTATCTTCATATAAATTCGTAATTATGAAATAGAGAGCGATAGGCCAGTCAGATTTGCAAAAACCGGGGCACGCCTGATGCCCGCAGGCGACTGCGCTCGATCAGCCCTCTGCTATACATACATATATAATATAATAGCTCTAGCTCGTAATGAGAAAATTATCTATGTAGCACGATGAAGTATCCCACTCCACAACTAGTCGCATTATTTCACCGCTTTCTTACCGCTGATCTGCCGCATACATTTATGATTAATGCACTTTAATAATTATATATATATATATATATATATATATATATAACTTAAAAATACTATAATAGAAACGTTTTTTATACAAATAACTTGTCTACTGTGATCTATGAATATTCTTACAGAATCAACTAAACAAATCGGTACTAGTAAATAATATCTAGCGTGCTCTTAGCTAATTATTTATCAAGACGTAATATTACAATATAAAGCTGTAATGCGATAAAGCTGGATACAAATAATACGAAATTTTTTAATAGTAGGTACATATCTATAACAGAAAAATACGATCGTCGTAAAATCTGTAAATACTACTTTGGAAGATATCTTGTCCTCATAACTATTTTACGGTATGCAGAGATTAAAAACTTTTAATTTGAAATTTGTTCCAAACAAGATTTAATAGACGGGAACACATTTTATCTCATTTTTGTGTATGACCCAAGTATGATGACCAAACATTCGTTATTTAGTAGTTACAATGAGCAAATGATTCGGGTCTGCCAGTGTGACGGACGCGCAAACATGACCTGACGATCCAACCATAACGGCTATTGTGGACACTTTTTACAGATAAAATCAGTCGACGTGAAGTAAAAATTATGTCATTGAATTATTAGTAACATAAAATAGGGATTTTAAAATTTTACACTTACAAAGTGCCTGTGATAGAATAGTATCAAAAGTAAACATTGAAACTAAGAAAATGTTATAATAAAGAACAGGCACAACACGTGCTTATAACCTAAACACGTTAACATCACTAGCTCATCATCATAATTAACTTATTATGACCATTTTATACCATAAACACTGATGAGTTGATGTTGATTGTCATTATACTGTACCTAATGTATATTCATAGTGCCCAAGCAGTTTAAGTAAGAGTATCTTCGAGAGATATATGTCCGCAAAATATAGAAACGATCTATTTTATTACTGTAACTGCTGTTAATTTTTAAAACGGCTAAAGGTCTGGCACAAATATTTATTTCGCTGCTGCTCATTTCTACGTATGGATATGGAAATTGCACAATAATTCAATTAATGAACGCGTTGAACTCCGAATGTGGCTGCCGAGCGGCGTGAATCGTTGTGAACAAAGGGTTTCACGCGTCGCGCTCTTCCTGTTGTACACTTATGAGGCCATCTGATTTCATACCACTCGTGTCCACCGCGTCAGTTGCCACCGTGGCTTATGACAGCAGATAACTATTAAATCCATTTTTTTATTTCAGTGGCCTGCGGCTATAATTACAGTTATGAAAACGATGTAGGTACTAACATGCCCGCAGTGTGCGAGGATCTACACGAAGAACATCATCACTTTTAGGTAAAATAATGAAAAAGACTTTCTCTTATCATAGACGTAGTTATTTCCTATGGAAATATACATATATCAAAAGCATAGAAAGCCAAATAGCACAAAAAATATCAAAATCCTTTATAAAATTATTTACCAATTCATACGTATATCTGTTCGGCCGTAAATTGTTTGTACAGAAAGGTCTATCACAAATAATCGTTTTCTTCTATTTTATATTAAGTAATTACATTATTTAGGTAAGTGAAACAGAAATCAGCCAGTTATTGCCACTTGGTAATGATTAAAGCTTAATACACACAAATTGTTAATACACTTATTATGTATAAAGCTAACGTCTCGTGTTGCGTGCGTGCTAGCGTGCTTTTGCGTTGTTTTTAGAAAATGTTAGTTTTTCTTCTTTCCGAGTGTAGGTTCTATTACATCTTAATATACGAGCTGTAATATTACAAGACCTAATTATATTGTGGAAAGTGTAAGTCATTAGGGTTACCGCTTAAGATTTCATTGAAACCAAGCCCTAGAAATATGACCGGTATTTTTTATTAAGTAAATAGAATAGGTACAGTTGGTAAAGTTGGTTAGTGCAAGGCTCGTCTAATCACTCTGAATGTTTCTTTGCGTACTATACAGTCCACACAACCGAGACATTATTTTGCAAAACCCTATTATTAGACAACAACATATTTGTCGTATAATATTCTATAATTCATTCCAAATTGTCTAACATCTTGAAAAGTATATACATATATTGTGAAGTACATTTCATTCACACTATCAGTTTTTTTTTTCAAATAATCGCGTTCACTTAAACCTCAATAACTCACTTACCTAAGTTGCTCTATAAACACAAAAGTAGTGCATAAAATACGCAATAAATGTGTAAATCGGAACATCGACATCAACACATTTTAAAAGGCAGCGAAACGATGTAAGTCCAAATCGCATTGTTAGTTGGCCGTGCGTGTATAATCACCGTTTTTGTTGCATTCAATTAAAAATTGACCCACTGTCGACTCACCGAGAACAGGAACGAAATAGTCATTCTACTCGGGGCGTCGGTCTCTCAAAACATGACAATCCCAAAAATTCATTGTCGGAACTTACGAAAAACGAAATTTGGAACGCTCTAAATAGAATCGTGGATTGATCGGATAGATTGACGTCAATTATAAATAATATAATTACATTAAACTCGAACGAAACTTATTACGCACTTACAATTGAATGATCGAATGTAGAGCAAGAGATCCAGCACAATACGTAGGAGGCTTGTGTGTAAAAACCCTTCGTTGTGGTAAACGGTGTAAGTGTACCGCAATTCTTAGAAATAGTAAGTATCTTATATTTGATAGAACTCATAAAATAATAGATAGGTACTTACTTAGTTTTGTTATCTACATAATATTTATACTGAAGTATACAGTTCTGTAAAAGGTAGGTAAAAATTCAATGTGTACCTGTACATTGGACAATTTGCAAAATTATCTCTTATCCAGAACAAAGATTATGCAATTATTGCCTATTCTTGCGTTACAAACAAAAAAGTTATATATTATGTGATTGTAATAATGAAATAAAATTATATAATATTTTTTTTTTATTATAAGCAGCATCACAGATCAAATCAACACAAGTTACATTTCCGACTAATAAAAATATATGCGAGATTCATGTATATTTAAGTTACAACTGACGAATTGCTTACAAGTACATAATTAGCAACTTTTGAATGTTAAATTACTCAGCTAATCCAAAACACCATTACAAATTTAAATTGCTAATAGCCCAGTGTTCTTAATAGATATATGTACCAAAAAACGTCGAATCTTTTTTATACGGTTTCAAATTCGGTTACGCTTTTTAAAACTCTCGATGACTCAGAAATCTACATTTATATGGGTAAGGCGTCTTTAAAAAGCCATTTGGCGTGGGTAGAGCTCATAAATGAAAATGGCAAATCCCAAATAAGGTTGTGGCGCCGTTACCGATCGTGTGTTTATGGCTCGATACATAGACACTATAGGATGCAAGATATCGCCAAATTAAACGTAAAGAAGTGAGCGAATAGCGAAACGGCGTGAAATGTTCATCACAGTTTTGACCTAAACGGTTCTCGCTAGAAGGTCCGGTCAGCGACCTGCGGTCAGGACTCCAGTCCCACCCGTCGACCTACTTCGCGAACTTACCATGTTACGCGGCACAAAGTACGCCTACCTATCTACATATGGTAAATTGCAAATAACTACTGTTGCTTCTATTACTGATCGCTTAAGGGAACGTTATAAGTTTTGAAACATAAGGACGCTGTCAAATGATTATACTATAGGGTTTAGTTAAAGGGTTTTATTAAAACATGAAATTATGTATAAAAATAGAGCCAGAAACACGCATTAAATAGCAATAAATGTGAAATATGTAGAAATATGAAACCAATGTTAAATTAGTACATGTCCAATAAATTATACTTCTTACTTGCTGCTCAGAACAAAATATAATATTTTTAAATGACTTTTAATACTTCAGAAAGTAGGTGACGGATGACTGATTAACCCCGAACGGACAAGTTATGATGCGTCGTCATATCGACCTCTTAATGAATTGTCGTCCACCACGTTCAAATATAATTATCAGCTAATTAAAGCGACGTCTAGTTGAACGCGTATAGTGAAAGCAGTTTCACACATGGCCCATATTATCGGTGCTCGCAACGAGAGCAAAACCGAAGTAACTATTTCCGCGCGAAATTTACATTTCGCTCATTAACTCATAGACAACAGTAGTGTAGGAAGCAAGTGTCACCTCTATGACATGTTGTTATGTTCAACATTCAGGGTACTTTAAACAAGCCATATCGCAATTCACAGTAATATGTTTATTAAGTATATTAACTATTACCACAAAGCGATATAAAAAAATTAAAAAATACAGTCGAATTGAGAACCTCCTGCTTTTTCGAAGTCGGTTATAAAATAGATCAAATCAAACGGAGTAATGCCTAGGTTTTTCTGTTTAAAATCCAATGCAAAGACCTTTTATAATAACTGAAATGTAATATATCTACTTACGTTCCGAAATACAAGATTTCGGTTTCGCATTGCGAGTTCAAATCTAATAGTTGTTAGATAGGTACCATAGACATTTTTGCTGCTCTACACTTGCGTTTTTTACTTTAAAAGGCCATTTCAATTTGGAATATTAGTATAGATATTAGGGGCATGGTTGAAATTAGTAACCACAGTTCATCTACGTTAGCAAAGACAACAGTTTACCGAGGTTGTGCGATATTGCGGTGAGGACGTTATTAGAGCGGCGTCGGTCGATGCGGCTCCCGCGGACCGCGAGCCTATGTAGTCTCGTCGCACGTAACCGTTAGCGCATGCATAATGCCAACCGCGAGCTGTTCCACTGACGTAATGACATGCGTGCAATGGGTTCGTACGGACCACACGGCCATTTTTTTTAAACAAAAATTACACATAGATAGCATACGCGTTCCTATTTCCACAAAACCAAAGACGGCGTACGCTACGGGATTACGAATATGACACGTTTTTAATTCCTTAACAATTTAATTCCTTCAAATTAAAAACCGATCGAAGTTTTATAAAGATTTTATTTAACTTTTGTAGAGATATATCTGAAAGTTGTGCTGACGAAGTTGATTGTATTCACTAAATAAGAACTATTACGAATGAAATATTTACGTCACTTATGTGAATTTAATCATGTACATTCTCTACTATAAAAGTCAAAATCATGTCTATAAAAGTTCACTTATCTAATTATCGTTACATAAATATTAAATAGGTTTAATATACAAATTGAGGACAATCGAACTGTATAAAAAGTGTAAGCTATTCGCGAGCACATTATAATAGCACAGCTTTAGTATATAAAGGCCTAACGATATATCTCAGCTACTTGATCACGACGTTTTTGCGAGCACCACCGCAGTCAGTTATGGGCAATCCATCATAATGCAAATGATCGATCGTTACCTTCAACTTACAACTGTATCTAAGAATCTAAGGTTGAACACTTTAGATATCTTTTGGATACACCTACAACTACAAACGTACAACACGAAAGGAAAACTTTTTACATGTATATGTGTTATAACTCTACCACAATATCCGTTGAGCATACGTATAACTTTTAATTCATCAAACAAGAATGAATAGACATTTCATAGGCAATCGTGCACACTACACTACACTTAATTTACCATCAAGCCCGCTCGTAGTGGAACACAAGCCTATTTTCCATTAATAATAAAAAAATGGTTCTGTGCTAACGTTAATTTTCCTACAGGATTCGTTACTCAAAAGAAAACTAACTCGACTACAGACTACGGCATTCTAACAGAATAAATAATCTTACACCTGGTCATAAAGAATCCTATCACGTAAACAAAAACAGTTAAAACCGTATTACATATGTAGTACAATACGTTAGTGTAATAACGTGTATCTGTAACACACTGTTAGTATCGTATGCCGCAGGTCAACGAGCACACTTCTTGGCATAAAAGAATAAATGATAGCAACAAAATCATTTATATCATTTTATCACACCTATTAAACTAAAACACCTAAATAAAAACGGCTACCTATGATATAGGCTAACTTCCAATAATTCAAATGATTTTTTATCACAATTAGAAGTGACGCTTGAGCTAAACAAGGGCTTCCAATTTCATCAACTCCATATTACTTTCTTACACATCAAATTTAAGCAGTGGCATGGAGTGTCGTGCATGCGATATTTAAAGTTCGTTTCATTCGTAAAAACAAACAAAAAACAAACCTCCAACATAAAGGAACATCTAAATCGAATTCCCGGTACGGACCTCAACACGTTAAACGTCAAAACTAATCTTGTAAGCGACTCAATGTACTGATAACATCTACAGCACGACTACTTGACAATCAATATTTGCGGCGAATAGTACCGTATAAAATGCACTCAATTTGGCCGAAGCAATTAATTTGATGAAGATTCTCCTTGGAGATAAGCTTCATCCCGGTGGAGCGTCGATCTATGACACAGATAGAGACAGATTAACGTTTCCTGCCCGCCTTAATAATCGTAATAAACTTCGCGGTGACTGAAGTTCTAAATGCCATTACTGTTGTGTTCAATTCACCCTTGCAAGACGGTATAACGGGTAACAAATATTGTAAAGGCCTTCAAATGATACCTATATATAAAAAGGAAAAATAATACCTATCTTCAATCTATAATTCACTTTTTCCTGAAATAATGGTAACTAGATTTTAAAAGAGTGAGCTTTTTATTTAGGTAATTTGAAACGAAAACCGTCATAAAAGGTTATACTGCGTCTATGGAAAACATTATTAAAGTATAAAATACAAAAGTAGATAATTATACAGATTGTCATACAGATTATTTTGTAGTAAAAGCTGATTCATTGTATTTGTCTTTCTTTTATGGCTGCTCGTAACTTTTATATCACGGTTTCAATGTAAGATACCGTTAGGGTTATCGTTACAATGTGGGAAAAGTGTGAAATATCGTTAATTTGCGACACAAGTGCATTGTTGAGACACCGGACCTGTTACGTAAAGAAGCGTGTGACAGATGCTACAGAGCCGTTATATTTAGTAGTAGGATTATCTGTGCAAGATCCGGACATATCGAGTAAGATGGACAGCAAGCATTGTATGAGGTTCCCTTCGCTGCAACCGAAATTAGATAGCTCATCGATATTATTTGAGGGGCTACAATAAGATAAGGAAACCATCTGCTCAATAAGATATATCATGACAGTTATCAATTGATTCACAAGAGATCAAGTCAAAACGACGCCGCGCAGATTTATCGGTCCCTTAGATCGAATAGGACCGACAGATTTTCTAGCTTGTAACGGTTTCTTAGACATCGATATATGGAACTTTGAAGTTCATGTTTAATTTTGATATATTTAAAAGTATCTAAGGGTAATTTATATATTTATTAAACAACGTAACATCACGCCTGTAATCGTGTAGGCAGAGGAGTGTAGTACATAGTAGAAGTAGAAATTCTAAATTAGAAAAATCCAACAATACCCAACCCGGGATTTGAACCCAGGACCTCCCGATCGGCAGTCGCG
>DWDX01000071.1:0-42421 GCA_018245675.1 Agara michaeli | reverse complement strand
ACGTAACTGGTGAAATGTGGGGGTGTATTACACTCCTCTGCCTACCCCTTAGGGGATTACAGGCGTGATGTTACGTACACATGTATGTTACTTAGCTGTCCGGTTGCCCCAATAAAATCATTTGACTGGTTAATTTGGAATCAGATTAGCGTGTGTATATTTTAACATTAACAATGTTCAGAAACAGTACGTACTATATAAGTCTATGTTGATAATCTAAAATCCTTTGCAAACATAATTTGCAAGTAGCTATCTGACCGATATAATTTAAAGTCGACTTAGTGAAATAAATAGACATTGTAATCCATGGTGACGCAGGCGCGAGGCAGAGAAATAGACCGGATGTAACGTGAGGTCAGGAGACGCTTTCCCAAGTCTTCTAACAAATTTCCAGCTTAGGTGGAAAGTTTCAAATGTAGGAGTACTCCAACATTCGGCTTCTACCTCACTAAAATATCACATATAAATGCGCTTTCTTTTAACGAAAGGTTAACCTTTTATGCAATAGTGAAATAAGGTAATTGGAAACGAGAGTCCAAACTGGCAAAAGTTGGAATTGAAATTGACGAAAAAGCAGGAATCGCGCCACAATGTGCAAATATGCCGTTTTCAAATTGTTGTAATTACTAAAGCAGGAAAAATCCATTTGGTAAGTCAGTAAAGTCTAAAATTCGCTGACAAAACCTGCGCTCAGCGCCTCTTGGGCCGACTCGGGCTGATTACAAAGTTTCCACAGAATGATGCCGAGAAAGATTTTTTAATGAATATTAATTCATTTCCAGTAAAACAAACTTTATTCTCGACCAAGAATCGGTAATTGCTTCGTTTTTAGTTTAAGCTAAATTTGTAGATCCCTTTTGGTGTGGAAGATTTTTCACTGACACACCATTTTTCATAAGACCACTCCAAAGTAATTTGTAAGTTAGTGGAATATACTTAGGCATGGCCTTACGTTCTACAAATAGCAACTGATCAATTAACAACATGTTGTGCTTTTCATCAAGGAGTGAAATTCAGTGGGTGCCGTTAATCTCGGAAGCAAGTCCTTATAATTAATTAATTACGTTACAAGCTACGCAAATTTCATAAAACGTAAAATTATTCCGCAAAACCGGAGCTTGATTAAATCAACCTTGCATTTCAGTTCGGAGATAAGATTTCCATTGTGCGCTGGATAAAAGCGTCGCCTAGCATCCGCTATGACCACAATGGGAGGTATGCTTTCGATGCACAATGCTATTCCACATCTCTCATTTCAGAAAACAACGGATTCCAACACTTTTATTGTGCGTTAAATTGGAACAGGTAGGAATGGAAGCGTTCGTAATGAAAGCTAAACTGTTGTTATTTATGGAATCCTCGTTGTCCTTGCTTATTGCGAAATATTTGTAAAACGACACATTGATGGCCGCAGTGGACTCTAAGTTTTGTAAACGCGCCAGTAATTTTGTTAGTCTTAATAAAATATTTCAAAAGTTTTCGTTTTAACACTCATCGGAGTAAGCATGGCTTAGCATAAAGCATTATCTTACAATAGCGTAGTGAAAAATATACGAGTAACATGGGTAATTTCACAATCCGAAACAGCAAATGAAGATTTTCTCGATAAACATAATAAAATTAATGTACAAATAAATATTTAAGGGAAGGAAGAAAAAAAGATAATTACTTACACCACCTATTAGTGTCCTTATCCCGTTCCCATATTTATGTTTAACAAATAAACCAACCTAAGTCCGGTAATCCTAACAAAAGATTAAGTAGCAATAGATTGCATAAAGCTCGGTATTAAGGAACACTGAATGTTTTGTTAAGATATAATTCACGAGTGGGCTTATGAGGGATTTCGGTATTATTACGTCAGGAACACGTTGGCTTCCACATTAACATATTAAATTCAAATTAACTTCTTAAAGAGATTACAGTGAGTGGGTCGCTTACCGTGCCGCAGAACAAATTTTGTCCCATCGTTGCTAATAGCTATTTCATATGACGATATAATTTGGAAGTGTAAGTTTTACAGCAAATATAGATTTATATTTCAAATATTGCTAACTAAAGCCTTTATAATAGATTGTGTATATCTTTTGCTTAAAGTAAGTACAATACAGAAGGTTACTTAAGAAAGTTATAGTGTGTAAGATTTTTCGTTAGTGCTTAAAGGACATGTTCGACTTCTGCTTACCGAAAATGTGAATAATTTAAATTTTACCTTGGTTACTGATTTATTTTGTGTATTGAAATTTCAGCGAAACTTTTTATAAATCTACGTTTGCCCTGGTAATTAAAAATATATTTCGTAAATATTTGCGGTTAAAGTTTCGCATACAAATGAAAATGTGTAATATTATTTTGCATAGGAACGAACGTCAATGTCATGTCAGTTAATATATACTTACACGCTATCGGTATAGATAGCGGTAATGATTAATTACAATTAAATAACCGTACAGCTTCTTTCCAAAAAATTGCAAAATTTAAACTTTATCTTCATTAAAAGAACAAGTGTAAACGTGCAAAATACCGCAGGCTCTAAACGGAACACTGTCGCTTGCAGCGCTTTGAAAGAGAGTAAAAAAACTAAACTGTTCGGTTGGCTCATAAAACTTGTAGCGGCTTCGACCGACCTTCTGCCGAAAGCTTCAAAAATACGTGAGAATTTCGTTTCAATCTACGTTACGCTAAGCCAACTGATTCAATCTATTTCTGTATTGACGCTGGCTCTCTTGAAGACTTTTAAGCATTTTAATGTCTGTTAATTCCTATTACTTTGTGATGATAGTTATTAAATTGTTTGTTATTTTTTTAAAACTGTTTGAGAAAACCAGAATATAACAGAATACTAATTTTAATTTTTATATTAGCTCTAATTGTTGGAATAATTTTGCATTTCATTTACTATAAAAATCTTGAATTATACCTATAACGAAATCTCTGAAAAATTTATCAGGGCGATACAAACATCGTATATTATATCACAAGTCAGAAGTTGTTCTCAGAAATCATAAGCTTATAAGCATTGTAGTGCAAAGAATTTGTGTTACATGTAATTTTAGGTAAAATAAATATTTTGGTAATATTGTAGAGTTATAAGAGCACGGAGTTTCAATGAAACAGGAAAATATAGGTCGAGGATCACCGTTATCTAACCTTAATGTTACGACAGGTTTTGTGTTTGTAATGAGTTTATTTGACTTAAACTAGAACTTCTAAAACATATTATATATTTTAATTATTTAAGGGCATTTCGAATCTCGATTCTTGTAACATAAAAACCACAGCAAATAGGAACCCGCTGTTCTGTGTCCGGCAACTTCATAAAACTTGCAGCGGATTCAATCGGTTCCATGGGCGAAATGGTGAAAAAAAAATTCGTACAGCGATCATACGTCTAGGCATGGGACAATTTAACTTTTTAAACATTTGTTTGATACTTGGTTTGAAGTAGTCACAGATGATGTGGTTTAATAGCTTTGCTTAGGTATATGGTAGAATTATTTGTTACTCTTGTATTGTTTATTAATATTTACATAATTGCATATTAACTGCGATGTTAAGTAAGGTTTAGTTCCGTTCAGTTCTCCAGTTCTATCTTGCCTGCCATAAGTGGCGACCAAAAGTAGGCTTCCGGAGTCGAGACGGCTAGAGATGGAGCTCGAGCCCTCCAGATAGCGATCCCGCGAAGGATGACGTTGTGTGTGGCAGCTTATCGTTGTAAGCGGAGGAACGCAGGGGACTAGACTCCTCGTACCCTGGGATAAGGCCAACGAGGGCATCTTGCTGGAGGATACCAGTGCGTTGCGGAGTTCAAGTGTATAAAAATTTCACATAACCCGGTGTCTCTCCCGGGGTACCACGGTACCTTTTAAAGGTTTCATTAAAAAAATAGGCAAAGTACCTTCGTACGTATCGCACTGACTAAATATTGAATGATAAAATTAAATAATTTTGAAATATTACTATGCGCCACTGTAACATTCATGTAAATAACGTTACGTATAACGTTAGCTACTGTGAAAATGAAAGACTCGCTGTGAACCAGTAAAGCAATTAAGGTTTACATAATTGAGAACGTTTACCGTACAAGTTGCAAGGGCAATAGATATTCGGCAATAACATTATACATAGAACAGCCATCGTTGAAGAATGTGTGTGTTGCGAGTTACGGGAAAATTAGTTTAAATGATTGTACACTGTGAAGATAAAAGCTTTTTTTATTAATTAAGATAGGCCTCTTCAATAAAAGCGTGAAAATAGCTCTCCTTCAAAATCGGCAACATTTTTGCAACACCGCTGGTGTTGAACATTTCCACAGGTGACACTTACCATGAAGTGGCCCATGTGCCTGTTTGTTACATTGAACGAATGGAAAAAAAGTTATAAACAGGTTTTTTTTACGAAAAACGTGTAGGCGCGCCTTTTTTAAATGCAATCGTTGTAATATATTGTGACGCTTACGAAGTGTGCACGATATTGTTGTCAGCTACATATTACATGTATGTATTTGGAACAGAACACCTTGACGCCGCTCCTCTTCAGCTACAGCGTAGAAACCGCCGCAAGAAACATTTCGTGTAAAACGCATACGTTTCATTTTCTTATTTCATTTTATAAATATATATTTTTAACAAATTTTAAATATTCTTCAAAAATAAAACACAGATAAGCAAATAAAGTGAACGCACTACTTCGATGCCCTCTGATTTCCTATCGATCTTCAGACCGGCAGCAGCAGTAAGATACACCGGAATTTCTACCTCAGAATCATCTTAGATAAGGAGTTTTATCATGAAGGAAATACAGTATGGATAATTGTATATTTAAAAAAAATTGTACTGACGTAGATGGGATAATTTAAACATAATGTTACAAAAGCAAACTTGAAAAGGAAGACTATAGGATCTAGATGAAAATTTATCTTAATTATGGCACTTTCACTAGAAGCTTTTATAAGAAAATGGGACTAAAAGGTAATTACTTGCGTAATAAGGTGGCGGCTAAAATTAATGGCAGTTGGTAGCACAGGGAAGTAGGTTGGGGGCGCATAATATTAGCTTGGAATAATAATTTTCCCTCAAAATCCGTTGGGAAAAGAAACTGAATCTTTCAAAAAAATATGTATAAAAATGCTCCCTATATATATTATATGTATGTATAGTAAGAGTGATTTTAAATACTTAAAAATTACTCATTATTACACGTTATATATTATTCATTAAAAGCAAACATTTCATATTATAGATAAACTCTTCTTAAGACATGGATTCCAATATTAGGTAACGATATATCTTTCTAGATGTCTGATAAATTAATTATCATCATTAACGATTTTATTATTCAGTTGTGGGGCATAAGTTTTCTCTCTGACGTACATAAGCAACATCATAATCGCCTTCGTTGGACAAGTGTAGAGTAGCAAACTCTACGCGACCTACAAAATATTATGGAATACCGTTAAGGTATACATTTGTTTTTTTTTTTTCATTGTAAAAAAGACATACAGTATATTTTCTCAAACAAATGTTGAGTAAAGGCTTTTCCAATCTGTCGATTCAAACTATTGTATTAAGCTATGTAAATATCAAATCCTCTGAGATGACAACTGGATAGGCCGGGTTCCTTTCAACATGCCGTCAACTCAAAGGTGCAGTGCGACGGACACATTAATAATCCTTTGTACCGTGCTCAGTAACGGCGGGAACGTGACATAACTGAACCGAGTTTGATTATATTCGTATACGGTGTAAATTACAGGCATTTGTTAATTGAATAAGATTATTGGGATAGAGAATTTAATGTTACAGTATTATTACATATGTATATCACATATCCATACATTGTAGACTTCAACTAAAGTAGCATTACTAGTTACTACACGTATTTCTTTCGTCAAAAAGCAATTCCTAATTGTTTTGATCTGTTTTGAAGGTGTCTCTGGTCACATCAAGACATGAGAGTTTCTTGCTTGTTAGGTATTTACTAATAATCCATGTCGTATAAAATACGCTATCAGCGGAAATACATAATATGACATTAATATTAAACTTCGCTCGATAGATACACTTTTTTTTTTCTGTGAACATAATCAAGTGTCATACACAAAGATTATATGGGATTTGATATCGGTATGACATGTTTGGATAGTAGGTAATTACTTTCGTGTGTTAATACGATATGTTAGTTATGTGTGTTAGTGAAATATGAGATGTATATGAAAATAATTTCTAACATGGTTCTAGCACATGTTCCAAATCCAAGCTAAATTTCGACTTAAAAATTTGCTCAATAATATCCACATTGACCATTTACAGTGTAATTTTATTAATATCATTGAATATAAAAAAAGTATAGCTAATCAGATTATCAAAAACATAAAAAGACTACGGGCGCAACGAGATGAAGTTAGCCCACGGCGTAATGTGCCGCGTACATTAACAGACGTCAGGGCGCTTATAATGTTTCCAGTGCTTTTAATTTGGCACACCCTTGTGATTTCATTTACGATTTACGAAATAAGCATTTGAGATGGGCATCAGGGAGTTGTTTTGACGTCTTTTAAAAGTTTAATAGCACTTACATTTTCATTCATTTGCCTAAATAGTAAGTTCGAGCGGCCAATGAGCCAAAGGAAAACCTAAAAGCATTGGATATATAATAGTCGGATTCCTCTGCTTGTTCTATCAGCTTGACAAAGGCGTGTGTTTCAAGGCACTATTTCATCTGGTAAACCCTTCATCGTTCTCGACTACCACTAGTCCGAGAATTAAATTCGGCCACTGTAACTCATAGCTCGTTGTCACGATCCGGTTCCTAAAGAAACCGTTGTGAGATATTTCTTGAGTGAAGTAACATAAGTCTCGTCAAGAAAGGCGCAAGAAAAGCTATTAATCAAAACTGGCATCCCAGTGTCTCCCTCCGTGTTGCGTAGGTCCGAAAGCGTGGGTGCCCGGTTACTATCTGATGGCTTATTTGTTTGTTTGTTTGAAAGATTTCCCGTATATAAAAAATACCATTCAATCTTATAAATCCATAGCTAGACTATAAAACTGAATTCGTTTGAATCGATCCTTTTATGGATGTCAAGAAATTTATCGCAATAACCGAAAAAAATATAATTGTAATACCTACAAGACGTTTCGTTGGTATCCTTGAATTATTAATATAATAATAGATATGGTCCTATGCAATCAATAGTCGGAAGGATTCGCTATGTTCTTTTTCAACGGCAAGGAAATTACATCATCATCTATTGTTAGGGAGAATCTCTGAGAATATTATTTTATGTTGCTTGAATAGGCACTAGTACCGCTTTTAACGGAGTTCTCCTTGAGAAGTGTTCTTAATATCGGCCCTTACGGTATAATAAATGTTCGAATAAAATGAACCTCAAAGACAATTATATAATGCCCCATCGGGAAGAAAGTAGCTTTTTTAAATTAACTGCGTACATGATTTTTGTAAAACATTGCCAACTGAGTCTTATTAAAGTATGAAGGGAATACTAAATGAAAAGATATAGTGAAAATCGTATCCTTAAACAATTTATTGTTGTAACAAATTAGTGACGCGTGGTAAATATTTTACATTTGAATAATTAGATACAGTCCGGTACAAATATTGTATATTTTTAAAGTATTAATAAAATTTTATTAGGTGATTGTTTAGTGTTACTCACTTTGATAGCGCATTAGATAGGTCATAATAATGCAGGATGCATTATATTATTATAACCTAGCAAAAGAAAGTTATGCGTTTTCCATTATTTATTAAAGACTGCTATAAATTGAGAAAGCGTAGCATCCAGCCCGGTCATAGACTTAGTTACCATAATGCATGTGAATGTTTAATGATTACACTACTATGCAAATAACAACCGGCTTTTAGATACGCAAATGCTGTTTCCTAAAATTAAATGTTGTTCAGAGTATACGCGCTGAATTTATTTAAGATAGCAACGAATTAGGATTAGGTAAGTACATTATGATATTATGGATTGTTTTTCAAGAGTTTTTTGATTCCATGCAAGACAAGTCAAGCGAGTTCAGGAGCTTTATTAAAGTATAATAAATGTTGGCTGTAGGTGCCGAGGGAGACTTTCTTAAAACTTCAGTTAGAATAGAAAAATCGAAGGCATTCGATATTGAACTGTGCGAACGAAAAACTTTACAAGGTACAAGGTGCGTGCGGTTTTCGGCCAGCACAATTTATGCCTCACTAACGTGCCCGAAAATAATTGGATCGCGACCGAAAAATAAATTACCACCTCAGACCCTAACTAAAAATAACCCCAACAATTTGTTATTGAGAATTCCGAAATTACAGCGCAGTGAGCTTTCCGTCTCGCGTTATTTAATCTGTATAATATCTTCATGCTCGCCCGGCATGCGGACGACGTGGCCACAAACATTTTTGTAATTCTATTTTTTTAGTTTCCTGGCAGACATATTATACCCGCTGATATCAAGTTACTGATGCGTGACTTAAACCTAATCTGAATTTAAATTGAGCTCCATCTAGGATGCCTCTGAAGTCTAAGTTACGACGTTTCATAAGTGTCTGCCACCGAAACCTGCTCTGGCTTGTAGCGCTATTTCATTTTGACTGACCTTCTAGAATTTCTTCTAGACTGAGTTTCTAGAATACCCCCTTGTCTAACCTCGGAATTTACTAACTTTTATTAACTAAATTTATGTATTTCAGTGCCCCTTGGTGTATCTGCCCGTTAGAGCTTACACTTGAAAGTCAAATAATATATTTACGTATCCTTCGCTACGCTAGTTTCTCTAGAAACCAAATTAATATTGTAAGTCACCGGAAAATATCTCAAAGCTCGGTTCCGGGGATTTTCAGTGAAGTTTTTATTCCCGGTAGTGTGGTTTTATACACTTGATTCTCAACAGCTGCAATATTTCCTGGAAACTGTTTAAGTTAACGTGCATTTTTATCGAACTTAGCAAAATCTACTTTAATTTCTACGGCTGTATGAAAAATGCATAATACTATTACGACTTACAGTAACCTAGTACAATAAGTTAGGCGTGGAAGGGGCGGTTATTTAAATTCAATTTATAATTTTATACAGTTCGACGAAATTTAAACGCAAGACAAATAAAAGTAGAACTCCATAAAGAAACAAGAATTGATGTAATACTAGCTGGGCTCCGCTGTATTAACCGCGTAGATATTGATCCTATGCGTACTTCGGGATAAAAAATACCCTATATGTTGCCCTATAACCTCATCTGTTTTCGACTTACTGTTGATTACTTAATATTAGTTAATAGTTCATGTTAGGCCTGGAAGTTAAATCAACGTTTGTAAAAATACAGATTTTATACAATTCAAGAAACAAGAATGTAAATAGAATGTCGATTATAATAGATAATAACAGTTCATCAAGTTTAGATAAAGGAGCTTTTTGATGTTCCAGTTTTCCGTTAAATTGTTAAAGCACATTAGCTAAACTGAAGTGGAGATTGAGTTGAACGAATTTCACTTGAAATTTGAACTACCGTCAATGCATGGCAACTCATAAAAAAAGAAATTTACGAAGCCCTAACGCACAAGCATGCCATAAACAATGTATTAACTGGGCGTATTTTAACACCGGCCGTAGTCAGTTATTTGATGTCTGACGGCTTGTAGCGTATTTTCTCGAGAATTTCATTGTTACGGAGAGTTATATGAGCATTAGGATCTTGTTTTTATCGATAGGTTATAACCGTTGGACCTTGTTCCACAAGGCCGTTTGAGAACTGCAATCTTTTGTCACAACGGAGTTTGAAGAATTTTATATTATAAGTCCGACACAATGCGGGAACCTTGTGTAATATAAGCAGCCCAGCTGGTTGATATAAATTTAGTAGTCACGGTAGTTGATTCCTCTTAGGTAGCGGTCAGTACGTACATATAACGTTGAGTTAGCGGGTTAGAATAGTTTTAAAACTAGTATAACCAAGTATAATACGCCACATCGTGCTTTTATTTTTACTGCAAATTAAGCTTGCGTTTGACCACTTCCCCATTTGAACTTAAGTGATATGCAGCTTAGTATGAGCAAATACCGAACAATTTTTTTTTGTGTAGTAATTAGAAGAGCTTTGTCTGAGATAGATACAAGTAACTGATTTATAACGAACTTTTCGAAGATTGATATCGATACCAGCCACCGTTCATTTCTACACAGACAAATTCAAAAAAAGAAAGTAAATTTAAGTAATAAAAGTAATCTCTTAAGCAAGTGCGATCTACTAAACGTTTATACATATGTAGGTAACTAAGTCTATGCAATATGCAAAATCCGAAACTTTCTTGTTCTAGCTACGACTGAAACTGGGTAATCGTAGTTGGATTGGTTAAGCAGGCTGTTTGCTTGGCTTGCTAATGTAAGTAAACAGAATCGGAGTTGGGGTTAATTTGCTTTCTAAATAGATTTATGATAATTAACAAAAGTTGCAATCCGAATTCGTTCCAAGTTTTATTGGTTTGTGATAGTCCTGAAACTGTGTTTGTTACATCCTGCAGTAGAGTTGTGTACGAGTATGTTAGAGTGAAAGTTACATTAGCTTGAACACAATCCCCGCTGTGATGCTTGACGTGACGGACATTTTTGAAAGGATTACACCTGGTGTCATCATGCATTTCCGAGGGGTGATAGCAAATTTTTCAAACAATCAATTTGGTTTCTGAGGGTGCTTGCCAACCATCATGCTGTTAATATTAGTCGATATATTGATGAAATCTAGTTCACAGTTCGCAGAGACAACATTAATATTATTATCTTTATTAAATTATGATTATGGTAGAACACCACAGAAATGTAGGTAGGTAAAGATTTTTTTTATTTAAATAAAATAGACCTACTACAAGACATTTATAATTGTGCACAAAATGTTACGAAACCCTTTACATTAGGAGATTACAAAAAGTAATCACAAACATTTTACTAGAAGCCTTGATTTAACGAGCCCGTGAACGGTACTCGTATATGGGATAGCGAAACGTAATGTTTGAAGAAGTACTGCTACTATAAATAGATTATAAGATGAAAAATACAATGTCTCCTCGTATAAGTATTTTGTCAACACTCAAAAGAAACTGAGTTAAAATAATAATAAAATATAGGTAATTCCTCATTTAAGTGAAGTTTATATAATGATTTTAGAGAAATAAATATGTATTTAAACATTTTTATTATTTTATTTTTGCTGTCTTTGACCACCCTGCTTTTTTGAATTTAATAATTCTCCGAATATTTTTTAGACAATTGATACAGATCTACGGAAGAGAATATGGGCGTTTCGAAAGCTAATGTTTTGTAAGGCACTCGTACCTACTTATAAATTGAAGGAATAATTTACTTTAAGTTGCGTCGTAAAAGGCTTGAGATAAAATAAAACCTGCGTGAGTTAATACACATTTATGTAGGTATTCCATGTGAAATGTATTTGAATGCTGTTTAAAATAAATCATTTGGACAATGTTGTGTTCAGTAAAAAGAAAAAATAAAGCAAAAATATAAATATGCGATTTTAACACTTAGTAAATTTTACGAATTACTTTTTTAAAAATACGATTAGTTATTATACTGCACGTTTAAGTGAATTTAATTGCTGTTTTAATCCTATGACGCAGAAGGATGCTTAAAAACACATTTGTGTATATTGTTTCGAATTTACTTAATTCTAAACACACGTACGTACACAGCCGCCAGCTTAGATGGTAAACAAGTTTACTGTACGGCCCGATGAATTAGCATAGGCATGCGTCCACAATGGCCAATCACACAATCCAATTTAGTTAAAAGCAAACACACCGTGCATCTACATCATCCCTCCGACATTATTCCGTATTCATATTTATGCGTATAACATTCGTCTGATTCAATCCGCAGAGCTGTCTAATTCAATCACTGTAGGTCTGGTATTTTATCAGCGATTTTTACGTTGCGAAATACTAATATCATCGAACTCGTTGCAAGTTGAAATTTCATTTACTTTCTATCAGTCGGTTTTTCAAAGTATTTTCACGGTAAAATTAACTATTTTGCTTTCGTGGAATTTGTTAAAATATATCGGGATTTAAAAATAAATGTGCTTTTCATAGCTTGGACGCCGACAGCTTGGAATTTTGAAAAGCTACTTGTAATAAAAAAGAAAAGGAATTGTACATTTTTATATTAATATTTTTGAACATTCAACGTCTTTAAATTGCGATTTATTGTTTGTATTAAAATTACTCTTGTAATAAACGACTAATTGTAGATTAATATATGTCATATAAAGAAATTTTATTAAATTTTTTGAAGTCTTTCCAAAATGTCTGTTATACTAAACAGTGTAGACTGAAATATATTATCTAATACTTAATATCTATTTTGTTAAAATTTCGTAGAGGATATCGAATATTTTATGCAAACAAGCACTTAATTCTTCTGAGATTCTTTTACGCTACATTTGTTGGGCCGCCCCGTCCCGTAGGTTTATGGGTCATATTAAGGGAAGAATTTATTATGGCGTCATTCGACAAAATTCCGCCAGCAATTTCGCTAGCCCCAAGCAATGAGGGTCCACAGATGTTACTCAATATTATGTGTATAAAAATCACGCATATTTCGTCGTAAAACGACTATAACATTGAAGTTATTGATATTAAAACCGTCAACAGGACGTCAGTATTTGTGGACCACAAACACTGTTGCTTAAATAAGGTTTTACGTGTACCTCCTATAACGACATATACGTAACGAAAATTGCAAGAATCATTCGATGTCGTATTTTCATTGTTTACCTTGATTTAAAAAAGAGTAGACGGAGTATATTGTACGTAACTTTAGTGCTGGTCTTAGTCGAGTGTTGTTCGCACCTGTAGTCTCCTCTAAAATATTCTGTGTATTTTTAGCTTTGTCAATAGTGAAATGATATATAAAAATGATTTTGCTGTCTAGCTGAGGTTCTAGCTTATTAGTTATCGGATGTAACAACGCATTAATATCTTCTCCGGTACCATTTTCGTTGTATTTGAAATTGGAGAATTCACGTTCACCGTCTACAATGAATCAAACATAATATACGATATCAGTTTCCCTGCAGAGTTGCTTGCTGTTTCATTGTATAAAATGCAATTATTTTTTATTTTACACATAAAAATATTATTTGGAAATTATCTGGCAATTCTATATCACATGTTCACTGATTTTATTCATAATTTCTGTAAAGAATCGTGTTTCCTGTTATGTCCAAATATTTTATACTAGTTGATTTCTTTGTTGAGTTTCTGAATAACATTTCCGGGTTACCAAAAGGCAGATGCCAGATTTTGTATTGTCAAACGAAATAGGGCAGTTTCTTGAAGGCCGTATATTCCATTCGAAGGGCGGCGTTAAAATTAACTCGGACAGATATGTGATGTCGTGACGAGGGTCGAGTTAGGGTCATTGTGCTTATGCCGTCTGCGTTTATAGAATGTATACATCGCACATTGTGTACATTTAGCATGCCTTAGAGGGATAGAAACATCTTAGATAATTTAATTTTAATAAATTTACAGCTTACGCCTCCGTTGGAGTCAGGGCTCCTATATGTGTATGTCCACAGTTATAGCTAATAAATAATAATAATTATTATATTCATTTAAGTGCTAAGTGATTATAATATGAATGTTAGTTATAGCAGAATTAGTTTAGTAAACTTAATACAATTAATATGTGGTTCAAGTGCACTTAACAGCTTGGGCACACTTGATATTGACCATAACTGAGATGGACTTTTAATGAATTCGTATACATTTTAAACTACATGAGATATTTATCCTCGTTCCCGCTTGTTCGTTCCTGTATCTTAATATGTAATGGTCATAAAAATAGCCCTTTACACGATACAAATCTTGAGAACAATTACTAAGATGATATGAAACGAGCATAAGGTTTAAAGAGCGATGGCAATCTTCACGTTGGCTTGTCTCCAGAATGTTGCTAAGGGGGTCATGAGACTCGCAAGTAAAGCTGTTCAAATGAGTAACGGCCTCGGCTGTGCGCTGTACGTTTGGGGATTTAGGAGCGATTTGGCTATTATCATTTGAATTTGGAATTAAAATAAATGAAATTCTCAACGGTTTATTTGACAAGTTCAGCTATGACACTTACGTATGTATAATTAGTTTAGTAACGGCCACATTATTGGCAGGTGCATATAATGTACAACAAGACTTTCTTTTTAATACAGTAAAGCAAGTTTTTTTATTTCATGCTTGGCAATCATCCAGTTATACGGTTAATAGTTAGTCCCAATGTAGCTTATTACCGTTTGCATAACAAGAAAATTAAGAAGCATTGCCATATATTCAAAGACTAATTAAATGATTTTTCGATAATATCACGTAGCACCTAGAAAATTGTTAATATGTCACAGGGGACTTATTTCGCAGTTTGCTAGTTCCTAAGTAGTACAAAGCGTAACAAACAAAAGGTTGTATCCAATATTCTTTCTTAAGTACAAAATAAAAGCCAAATAAAAGAGATTGTTTAAGTACATTTAACAAGAATGGACGTTTAAAGCTGAAGCTAAGCCGGAAAAATAGCAGCGCTGACAGTTTTATTAGGAAAGTGTTCATGGTGACCACCGCGCACACTAAGTAAATGTCTATTATCTAGCAAATATAAATGTTTTGAAAATATTGGTTGTTGTGCTAAGATAGTATATACATAAATATCAAATCAATTGCACGAACGAATGTAATTTAAAAAAAAAATGGAGTTAAAAAACCTAAAAAAACACGGTGTTCTTGCATTTCAAAGTAAAAAGTAGAATAAAATGATTTTAATTTTTTTTATAAAAAATATTGTATTTTCATCGGATCTAGACACAAATGTAGTGTACAAATTGTCAGGTAAATCGGACCGTAGGAAGTGGGTTAAATTTCAGTTGTAAGATTCAGATACATAGACAATACGACAGAAGCTAATAAAAGTGTTTAACACGCTAGACAAAATCCGTTTCTATTGTCAACATCAAAATAAAATCGGTATAGGTACATACGGAGGCTTCAACAATGTATGCAAGGTGTTAGACAAACTGGTTGCTGGGTCGACACTTCGCATCGCACTTGGAACAGGATACTCCACGATGCTGTTTCGAGAGCAGGCTAGGTACTTAAATGCACGCGTTATTTGTAAGGGTGTATTTGTGGCTGACTAAACGGGCGGGCCCAGCCGCCTTCAAGCATGCGTACCTATATAATACTATCGACATTGCGCCACTTAATAACCAGATCAATCACTGACAGTAATAATACTATTGAAAGGGTTAAAGCCATATAAGAAATATGTACATTAATCACATAATGAAATTGTTTTAACTAAATGTATGCTTAATAATTTTCGTTCTTATATATTGTATGTTCCAATGTAATATATTTTATAACTTTATTAATATCGTAATCCGGAGATAATTCTGCTTGTTACAATTTCACGCTAAAGCCATTGAGCCGATTTCCTTGAAATCTGGTATCGAGTTATCTTTGACCCTGAGTAAGGACACTGCTGCTTTTAATCTTTCTTTGAAATCAACTCCAAAGGAGTAATTTATGGGATAAAAGATCGTATGGTAATTACTTTACTTGAGCAGTAAAAAAGCTTTCATTTTGTTATTGAAAAAAACTCAAACGTTTTTCTCAGAATGTACGGTTAATGATTCAATAGAATATTCTTAAATCAAATTGTAGATTTCATTTTTGTTTGAAACATATAACAAAACCTTGAATTGAAATTACTTTTAGGTGAACAACGAATGTAACAAACAGTGTTACGTGTTTTACGTAATCATTCATGTGCATATCGGTTATCGGATTAAATTAAGCGGTCGCAGCTTTAAAACCCCGTTCACCAGCTAGCATGACCACTTTTATTGCATTCTTACATGAAAGCTACATATTACAATATAATATGTACAAGCAAGATTCCAAAAGACCTCGAGTAGTCGTTATTATTGGGCAATTGGCTATAAAGCTCGCCGCATTACACGAGCGAACGAGCAAAAGTCATGAGATTAAGATAAAATATGAATAATATACGACACCGCATTTACGTATTATATACTGGTACGCACAGCTATGATTATTATTTGTTCATTTTTAATTTGATCTTTCGATCTATCAAGTTCAATGTTCACGATCAAAGATAGATTCAAAGTGTATACCACCCGTATGTCAAATTTATATGAAGCAAATAGCGACAACAATACTTGGATTCATTAAATATTCCCGTTCCTTAACACTGTAACAACGTAACAGTGAAATATGTAAATAGCAAATTATCAAATAGAATATAATAAAATACAAAACTTTATTCATAAAATTACACTGCATCAATACAAAAAAATACACACTTAATAATACAGATAGCTAGAAATAAGGTTTGTCTTCTGTGAATATTACAATCGGCTGTATTATCAAAATTTGGTAACTATCATTCGTTAAAGAAACCGTTTGAACGCTACCGCAATGGATGGATGAATATGTAAACTTTAAAAATTTGTTTGCAATATAAATGTTTCTATTCGATTTACGCTGCAGTTCGCCCTCTATTTATTAAAACGACTAGCGATACATGTTAAAGAGAGCGTACGGAGAGCGGACAGTAAATATATCAGCCAAACTAGGGCATTCATCTTGAGGATGGAAAACGCCCAACCTTTAAACGATTTACGAGTATAGCGCACACACCGTGGCAAAGAGTCTAGTTTTGAGGGTGTGTTGAAATAAATCACTAATTTTTGCAATTAATTCGCTTGCTCAGTATGTAGGGGATATGCGGAAATTTAAACAGTTTGCAAACATACGTGGTTGGGAAATGTAAATCGGTGCAGCCCGAGTATCACTTTGAAAATGCAAATTGAGGGGTCAAAGTTAGCAAAGATTCATGCATTAACCATCCTTTTAAAACTTGATCATTTAAGGGGACACTCTCCGTTCGGTCGGATATTCTAATTCAATTTACAAGCTGACATGCGATAACAAGGGTAACAATGGGCAACAACGGGCCATATATGTTACTCGAAAAAAGGTTGTCTTTGAACAAAATCATAAATTAGTAAGATAAATGAAGACTTGTTATGTTCCCCGTGTAACCTCAGCTTCTGAAAAATATTTATTCTTGGTTGCACGAGAGGACATTAGAAAGGTTTCGTCAGCTATTTATATCGAACGATATTAAACGTAAATTCTTTATTACTTCAAGAGGCAATGTTTGCGAATGAACACTCAATATTGGATAAACTAAAAGAATGGCATTGTTATTCGGAAGAAAATGTATAAAGTCGACGTTCGATGTATTGTTTGGCGACATAAAGCGAATCTTCGAAGCGTGCCGAAGGTCTGAGATACAAAATTTAATTTCTGCAAATTTGAACTCGCTTCTTTGCTTGAATACAGACCCTTTGTCGACGATGTCCTTTATATGCGTCAAGTTGAATTCCAGTCAATGAGAACATCGTATTGTGCAGCATTTGTTCGGAATGGTTGGCGCATCTGTACTATCTCCGAACGTGCTCTCGGCGAGATATGAAGCAAATTGTTAAGGTAAATTATACAATATAGCAAGTTTCCAAATTCTTTTCATGGTGGTTTCCTTCGATAAGTATTTGTTTTGTTCCATTATTGCTAGTGTTTGTAACATTATCGCTAAACAATTTACTGTGAACAGTAAATTCCGGTTCAAACGTTTTTTACTCCTGGCGTGTGCCTTTTAATGACGTCCTTTACTTTAACAATCTTGGTCACGACTTTGCGTGTTTCTGGATAGTTTAAATCAGACTTTAAAATAAAGAAAAAGTTAAACGCTAAATGTGTTATAGCAACGTAAGTTTTTTGTAAAGTCGTATTTTAAATTTAATTTACTGTTTTCAAACGGGAGAATGTAAAAAAAAATTCTGGGCACTTTTATTAATTTGTTTCTAATTATTCACATCGAGCTATATGTAACAGCATTACACTGTCGGTTACTCAATAACACGCCAACATTTCAAATCAGTTACCCTTTATTAAATGGTAAACGATTATAGAAATTAAGGCGTTTAACGTAAACCAATGCTCAAGTTTATTACTAAAATATAGCGTGACTCCAACTCCGATTGTGCACGTTGATTCCCAGCCCTCGGCTCGTTATCTTCGCGCAGGAAATAAAGCTTTCTGGCCAGTAGTAATTGTTAGAATTTATTTAAGGTGAGCGAAGCGTGCTCGTAGCGATAATAGCGGTAGGCGTGTATTTCAACGTTTAATATGAACACATTTCAAGTCCCTTACATTGTTCCGTTAAATATGTTTACCGTATTTAACACGTATTGCTGCTATATCAAAATTATAATAAAATAAAGCCCATTGACAAAAACCTGTTATTTCTATAATTAATACAAGTAACTAGCCGTGAAAATCCTTATGTTAACAAGTGTGTATATTATTACAGACATAATGTATGTAAGTACGGACATGGCATTTATACAAAAGTCGGTTTTAAGTCTAGTTTTAAAATAATCATTACGGATGGTTCCTGCAAAGTATTCATTACTATTATATTTATGACTGTTCCATTATTTTACGTGCTCAATACCTGTATTGTTTGTCATTTGGATACTTTGTAAATGGATGAATTTAATGTAATGTATTTATCTGAAAAAATCATTGATTGACAAATGTTAATTTCAAATTTTAATCAATTTCTTTAAATAATTTAGTGGTTCAGTTAAACAATGATTAGTTTTTAATCATAAAACTATCAAACAAGTAAAAATCCAATTAGTTTTCACCCGAGAACTGTCCCCCAAAACAAGTTGGAAAATAGAGGTTGGACTTAGTAACGACAACTAAAACGGTTATTCATTAAGTGAAACAATACGACTAGGATAAAAAAAATAATTAACAAATTATCAGGCAAGTGTTTGAAACGTCTAAACATCAACGTCTATAACAGAAGTCAATAAAATAAATAATTATTTTTCGGTTATCTTGTACTAATGTAAACTAAAAACCTAAGAATCAAGACCCTTAGATATGTACATATTAAGTCCATCCACACGCAGTAGTGGAGCAGCATGGCGTTACCGGGGAGACTTAGCTAGCAGATGGATGTAATTGACTTTCAAGCAATAAAATTTTAATTTTACAGTAAATTATTTCTTTATACTACTACTAGATGGAGCCACTATACTTATCTATAAACTCGTACCAGCAAAATAACGGCTCAGAAGAGTTATTGCATGTAATACATTATAAAAAAAAACACAGACAGGGATTGTTAGTTTTGCTTGTTCCCTAAAACAAACAAGCATTTACCTGAAGAAACCAAGTAACATAGCATGTAGAAAATTATTGTTGTTCCAACATTTTCACATTGGATATAGGCAGAAAACTTGCACGCATATTATCATTAATGTGATTGTAGGAGCCGTTCTGATCCTTTATTTATATAGTTGTATACGCGAGTATTTTAAAACATGAGTAGGTACTATTACTTTCTACACTAAAACACGGCTTGATACATTTAATGATTCTCCTCTTTGAGGTTCGTCTCATTAGTGAGAGAAGCTCTGTGAACATGAATAATAATTTGGTACTCCGAGTAACGCTTTGCAGTTTTGCATTTTTTACTACTCCAGTTTTATTTTCAAGTACGAATTTTATACCTTTACTTTTGTTTATAAACGTCGCGAAAAACTAAATTTTGTTCTTTTACTTCACTTATTTATTGTAAGAAATGGTAGCGCTCGTGCGAACTGTTCACAAAAGATCTGTAAAGTTAAGAAATGCCGGCCAAAGACTGCTCTTGCATGGGTGGCTGCTCGTGGCAAATTTCCAGAATCATTTCCATGGTTCAAAGGGTACGATAAGCAGTCAGTTACGGTAGTTTTCATTAAACGATATTTGCAGTTAATCAATTATTTGGTTTTACTTACTCATGTGGTTCAAATCATCATCATCCATGATTCTTAATCCATTTATCAGTTCACAATTGAAAAAGGAAATTTCCATAATGACAAGCGTTTCGGTCAAAGTTTACCACCCTGACCAATTTCGAATGTCCTCTAATTCACATACTATTAATAACGATAAATAGTATTTTAACGAGTGTACATTTCCTTATGATGTTTTAATTAAATTCTATAGATAGCGACATTTAGTCATAATATATTACAAATTTTTCTCAATTCAAGTACTTTTCTTGCTAGTCAGGTGTACTGACAGGATTCGAACCACCGAATTGAATACTGATTCTAAACTATATGGCTATTTGAAAAACTCGATTTTTTATAATTCAATATGTTTTAACGATTGATTCATTGAACGTATACTTTAATTTGTTTATTATATGTAAATTTTACAAGTGTATAACGCAAAAGTATAAAATTTTAAACGCTTCCAAACTTTGTCCCAATCGAAGTAAACACAGAACACCTGCGGCTTCATCTGCATTTTGTAACTATGCAGACATGTCCTCAGATCTCTAAGGGAAATACAATATCAAATAGGACGTAACGTCCATTTTGACGGTAAATTGAATTCGAATGGCGAAGAATCTCGTTTAAACCCACGGTAAATAGCGAGTCGTCAATAGGCAGGGACGTGAAAAACATTTAGGGACTCAATCCACCCTTTTGCCTTTTCTGCAAATTAAATGAGAATATATTTAAGGCGGCGACACGGCTTTAGTTTGCCTACGAATTTATCGATTGCCATTGAAACTGCTGAGTCCGCAGAGTAATAACGAGGGCACTTTAAAGGGACGAGAAAAAAACAATTTTAACCCGAACAGGAATTATTTTTAGCGCATGACTGAACTGAGCCGTTTTTACGATTCTGTATTGAGTGTCGTTTTGGCATTTTATCGTGACTCGTCAGTGAATTGGAGTTCTACAATGCTTTATAACCCTGGACCCTAAGTTTTGTTTCGTGACTCAGTTGGCATTTTTATATTTATTGCGATGGTATAGAGCATAAAATTGCGCGGACAGTTCTCCCCTTTTAATTTGATGAATTGAGTGCTTTCTAGTGTACTGTGATGTAGTTATAATCTATACTTTAGAAAATGTACCCAGAAACACAAAAGGGTGCAGATATCGTATACTAGACAGGCTGCAGTAATAGACAGCTTAAAGATTCAAATTTTCAAAGCTTTAATACAATGCTGTGAAATTATACAGGATTTCGTACACACAAATATCACCTATCACTTACATGCATTAATATGGAGCGGTACATTAAAACTAATTGTAACAGTATCTTTTTAATACCAATTTTCTATGTAACCTGTGTTGCATAACAATATCAATAAAAAAATATTAGAGGCGAAGCGCTTGCAGGAAACTACTACCTATAAAATAACGCGTGGTAGCGCGGGACTGAATGAGCGCAAACATCGAAAGTAGCCGAAAAGTCGAAGTGTACATTCAGCGTCACGGACGTGTAGACAACGGATCGAACGAACAATTTAGCTTCAAAATTGTAATGTACATTCGGTATGTTGATACTCTTTATTTGATCGTTAGCTTCCGGTCACTTCATAGCACAAAATATCCATTACCTATCTAATGGAACTTGCCGCTGAACGCGAATAGCAATGAAAGATAATTGCAACTGTAAAATGTCGATAGGGCACGGCAGAAATGGTAGGTTAATATCGCCAAATGAAACTTTTCTCTCGTAAATCGGCAACAAAACGGATTTAAAACTTAGATACAGTTCGATTTCTGCGCTTGCCGAATACTTTCAAGGAAATTGATTTTATTCGGAGTTTGCATCGAGTAAATTTGGCTGTGTAACTATTGCCTACGATGCAATAAATTTTATGCATCCAATCTCGTGTCAAGTTAAATTCGGTTCGTTGCACTCGCGGGCGCGCGTTTTAGATGTGCTCTGCGTATTTTTGATTGGATTTATAAAATCATTTCAACACGATTCACAATACAATAATGATTCGTTTTCATTCAAAGGAATAGCCGAAAGGATATTTGTATGACGTTGCTGGGTTGGCGCATGGGATTTACTACAGTATTGAAGAATATGTTTATTTTAGTACGTACATCTTGTACACATAAAACGAATTACTATTACAGAATATTGTGGTGGCGGTGGTAACACTCAAGATATTCAATCAGTCAAATTACCTGGTAATATACATAACGTCATATAATATTTTGTTTGCTTGTCCCATTCAGAACTTACATGGAGATGTCAATGTGCACGTAGATCTAGTCATAATTTTACAACCTCATTGATGACTTCTCCCTTTTTTTACTGGGAATGCAATGTTCATATTGTTATAGGATTGTATGTGGAACTCACTCACAGGATCTAATCCAACTCCCGAAAATCCAATGATACATTCTAATTTTTTTTTATCGAAGCGACGCGTGCATGCCATCGTGTCGCTCTGACATACTGCTTGAGTCCAGGCCTTCAACACAATTATGCCCTCAGTCCAGCTGTTACATGGAAGGTTTTCCCTGGGGTCCCGTCCATGCGCCACTATGTGTTTTTTCGAAATAGCGCGTACCCTTTTTGTCTTGCCTCCTGGCCTTCTTCGACGGATTAAGTAAAGTCGAGCACCTGCTTCTTGCTCGCATTCCACAGCCTCCTTTTTGCATCATGATTGGTTAATAAAGGAGGCCATTCCCGTCGAGCATCTCTCGATGGCATTTATCACGCACGACAGCGAGAGGTCATCCCCTATTATTCAAGAATCCTGCTGTTAGTGTCTACAGCACTATCGTTGAACAATATGCAACTTCCTAATAAATTCTCCCTGTATACTGTGTTTGTTTATCCATATTACCATTGCCATAAAACATAATAATATTCATTACTTTTTGTAGCTGACGTGTTGAAAGAGAATGAATCAATATTTATAACGTTGGTGTTTTCTGCAATGGTCATGGAATAGAGCCGGTAAGCTCGTAATACCGTTTAATTACAAATTATAACGTATTTCAATTTAAAACATTGTCACGTGGCATCAATTTGTAACCTCAAATATTTAAACCGCTGATGCGTTGATAGTCTTTTGTATGTTCATTTAATTTGATACATTACATCTGGATACGTTCGAAATTAGATTTAAAAGCGAGCATATTATTTATGAGATACAACTTCGACAAACATCTAGGAAGAAAATAATCTTAAACTTATAAGTATAAAGGGGTAATCTTTTGACTGCACGCCTTTGATTTATGAGTGGAAATTTTCACTTTATGAATTCTAAATTTCAGCATCAGGGAAAGTAAGTTACTGTAGTACATATCTGTACCCGGTATTGGCAGGAAGTCATGCCACAACTGGGTTTAAAAATTGGAATTACGCTTACCTCACGTCAAAGGAACGCTTTGAGTGTAGAGGTTAGACTGCACTGCTAAATCCGTATTAGGCCTCGTGCCTTTAGCAATAAGCCGGAAAGCCAAATGCTTTTGCATGGAAAGGGCATATATAATTAGCTTTATAAGTAGCTTTAAAATGGATTTAGATTTAGTAGTTAATGACAGTAAGTGTTCGTTACTGATGTGTTTTAGTTTTCATCTAAATTTTTGTAATAAAATTATCGTGTATCATCACCAATTGCACCGACAATATTGGATCACTAAACACGAACGAAGAAACCTGGACTTAGGGAACTTAATGTTAATCTGCGATTTCGATTACCTACAGGTAATTATACTTTACATGTTTATGTACACATAAATATAATATTTTTGATAAAGTATGGTTTTACAATAATTTTGTTCGTTATATTTTTCTTATAATATCTTCTAGATGCTCGTACATACGAGTAAATATATAGACTTAATAATGAGCTTGTCAGCTCTTAAATAAAAATATTGACTTCTACTTCATGCGCATTTATTGATACAAAAACGGAATGGACATTTGTTTTATTCGTAGTTTACAATTTTATTAGAATGGATTCGAGGCAATCACATTGTCCGATTTCTGTGTACGTTGGAGCATTTTTATCGTATTACTCGTTATGCGAACGCGTTACGATTGCACAATAAGCCGCAGGAGTGCTGTTGAACTTATCGAGCTGGGGTTGGAATGGCTTCTTCTAACCATGTACGTGTTTTGCATGCATTACGAATCCTAGCAGTTACTATAAATATGAGAATAACTTGGTTCTGCTTTCACTGCTCGATAATTATAATTCTCGGTCTATTTGCTATTACAATTTGCACACGTGTAGTGCAGTTATGTATATTGTGTAGAAGATGAGACACTCCTCATTTCCATATAATCCATATTTGTAACGTGAACTGCTCCAAGTTGTCAATTAAATGTACATAAATGAAGATAAAGAAAAAGATGATTTTATGAATGCAAATGCTCAACATAAAAATATTACCCTACAATACATACGACATTAAACTAACGTGTATTCGAAATGAAGTTAAAGTAGAAAAGGTTAAAGCGATGTTATCGTGACGTCCACGCCTCCTTGGTGTCGTACTGACAGTCTTGATTTGCAAAGCAGCCTGTTAAAGTATAGCATATGCATGTTTTACTTACTTACGTTATTTATTTTGTCACTCGAGTTCTTTACCTGCAAGAAATATAGCAAAACAATAAAAATATTGTAAGTCATGTTTCAATCAATTATTTGTACTATTTTGTGTGCAATTTGATATTTTACTTGCTGTTCTGGCAACTATATATATTTTAACTATCTTTTAAATAATGGTGTCGTCTATCCAAAGGAAAAACGCAAGAGACAAAATAAACACGGAATCAAATGCGACGAACCCTTGTATTTGTAAAAATCTTTTGATAAATAATCTATTACAATTTTATTTATCAACAATTAATTTACTAATAATTACTAAACAAAAACTTACCACCTAAATTAATTTACTACTCAAAGTTAAGTCTCATCTCTGATATTAAACATACATAAAAACAAAAGTGAGAATTAGCCTTTCTAATAAGAAACTGTTGTTAGAATGAATAGAAATTACGGGAATATTCCGCGATACGGTAAAGATAACCAACTTATGCCCCACTAGCGTTTTTATTCCTGGGAAACTGTTGGTTAAACGGTGTATAAACCTATCTAATGAGTGGACAATTGGGCGGCAGCGCGTAAACATCGGAGGCGCGGCGCCAGTGCAAACAGCAACGTAACAGGGTCGATTAAGCTTGCACGACGGGCTGCCCACTCAGGTAACGTGACTTTACGCGACCCGAAACGTATTCGAAGTACCTATTCGAACAGTTTTTGATTGATGTAACGATATAATCGTCCCACTGTTTGCCAAAGGGACGCAATATTTCCCAATCAATTATTGTTCAACAATTGTACTATTCCCAGTACAACAGAAGTACAATGATGAAATGTGTCGGCGAAATAAACGGTGAACGTTGTGGTTTCAGGCCTACAGGATCGTGTGGAAAAGTAATCACCTTTTATTAGTATTACGGAACTTTTTATTGTATATTGTTTCAGCGGTTCGGCGGCCAGGTGAACAATCTACAATTCTGCCAGTCGCCGACCCGTGTCTGCAGATAGTCATCGGAACAATCAACCTGACCCCTGGATGGTTCACAACTGAATTTTTTGATGATAATGTAATTGTATAGCTATATGAAAATATTTCCTTTGCAAAAATTATGTTTTGTGTTTTTAAAGACTTTGTTCCCAATAATTTTTAACTTTTTGGAGATACAAAAAATATTATTGATCTAAATTTTGTACAAAACATAACAAAGTCAAGGTGCAGATGTATCGTATTTGCAAAATATTAATTTCGGTTTTGATCAATATTTGATAGGACTTAAAGAAGACTAGATTTTTAATTACCTCAATTGAATGGCTTCTTCGGAATGGTTCGAGGGTTTCATTTCATATCAATTACAAATCTTGAATGTTAACGTGCTTAGATATTAACAACGATTGAATTATTAAGATTTGTTACTTAAATCTGAAATTAAGCTTTTCCAAAATTTTATAATTCGGATTTAATTAATACTAGTTTTTGACTCATTAATATTAGTACCGGTTTCCTAGAATCTTCAATGATTATCAAGAACTCTTTAAAGTATTTTATTATACCACTATCGGCGATGGGTTCCCTGTTAGTCAAGGGATTTAAGACCAGTCTGTCACGTTGTCTCAGCTAGTACAATTTACAATATTTATAAATAATTACCATCAACTAGTGGAAAAATTCGGTATGTTCTCGAAACACTGAGGTAACAGAATAAGGACAAGGATAGTCAAACACAATGTCGCAGTACTAAGATATGTATGGATGAACAACACTTAAAGTCACAGTTAAATTTAACATTATCGGAATAGAGAACTATCAGCAGATTACATTACATACTATCAATTTTATAATAGCATTACGAGACAGGAAAGTTACGGTCAATTTGCAAAGTAGCGATTCTTTCCAGTTTTTATATGGCAAAGTTAAATGAAAACTCAGCAGTTTGGAGCGGAGATTCTTCGGGCGTACCGTCCCTTAATGGAATTAAATCTAGTCTGCGTCTCGTGATGAGAAAATCGCAAGAGGTGTACCTATATCTATAAATATACATTTTAGTCAATATCGTATATATTAACCTATATACGTATGTATGTATGCGTTAAAAGACCCCGAAGAAGAGAAGGTGTTTAACTGACCTCGAGATCAACGCATAGCCGAAAACGCTGAACCTTGAATCCAAAAATTTTGCATATATTTTTGTTCTTTACACAATAACATAAGTGAGTACGACTAAGAAGGGATTCTGCACTAATAGGGGTAAAATAGAGGTAGAGAGTTAGTGAATAAAACGTCCGTTTGGAAGTTAGACACCTGAAATTTTACGTTCTTCGTCATTAAAGAAAATAATGCATTTATTGGTTTTTGGAAATCATATTCTTGTGCGAGCAATGTCGCGGGCAAATCTAGTAACAGTATGAGATAAATTTGCAGTTACAATACATATTATCGTGTTTAGACTCACTGTTTGTATCTAAATAATAATTTATTATAGAACAACGCAAATCATTGTTTCTAAATATACAATCTTAGTTTATTAAAATAATGACATTTCTCTCTCGTTTTCAGAATGCAGTGCAAAGTTGCTAGCTATTCCTAAGTAACCAAGAAGCTTGAATCAACTCTGTTTCCCGTCAATAAGTGCAAAGTTATTGACACTTCAATGAGATGAAAACGCCTGCGGGTTCGTTCTAGAAAACTGTTCGTTGACTTCGAATTTAAGCCTAAGTAATACGACAACCATGCCACTTAGGTAGAAAAGTTAAGAGCGAGTATATGATAGATATAAGGAAATATGAAAAGTTTCAACATACTTCAGATATTAGTTATTGACAATCTGTAATCTGTGAGATGCATACTTCTTCGAGTCGATTTAGGGAAGTTGTTTGTTCTTTAGTTACAAGTTGTTCATTGTTCTTTAACTCGGTATCATTTTAAAAAACCTACGTACTAATGTAAACTACATTTTAATATTAATTCCCTTCTAATTATGTATTCAGGATTCAAGAGTATGAAAGCCAGACACATTAAGTCAAAGGCGTTCCAATTTAGGCCGCGGGAAAAGCAACGCATCAGATACTGATCTTAATTAGAGCTTGACAGACAACGACAAACATGAGTCGGCTTTCGTGCCAGTTTGCTGCTTATGTAACTTTTATTATTAGCAAGCTGTGGTAGTTAATGTGTGCCTTTAGATGCATTAGTCTTTTCTCTTCCAGATTTTCTTTTTACGAGGACTGCTATTCAGTTTTAAAAAAAAAGTCTTTAACGTCGTATATTTCACACACAATATTATTTGATTATTCAAATGTCCACTTAAAGTACAGGCTAAAATTGCAGGTAGTAACTTGCTTTATAATAATTAAGTAGTCAATGTCCTTGCCATGTGTCCGATGTTATGTTATGATACTGCACCTCGTATGTCGACTTGCTGAAAAATGTCAAACTTGTTTGTCGGATAATTTTAAGGTGCCTTTAAGACTTCGGAAGAGATTTGACTGCTGTTATTCACTGATAAGAATTGAGGCCGACCGCTTAATGTACCCTCAGTAGTACGAAAACGCTCGTGTATGCTTACCACGCGACCATCCATCGAAGACCCGACCGTGCCCGAGGGTGCCTAACTTTACAGACTGCTTACAATCCGCAACCGCGATAGGGTAGGAGCATCTCTGTTTACTCATTATGTACACAAAGTTATCAAAGTGTTTAATCCATAAATAGACAATCAAATCCTATTTCTAATTCTGTCCGGCGACCGCTATATAATGATAAACAAACGACGTATATTCGCGAATTCTAAAAATTAGAGTAATGAAGAATGTTATTAAAATATGTATCAAGTTATTTAAATTAAGTATACTGTAAATAATGTTGATACATCCTTTTTTTTGAATAGCAGTAACACCTACTGTGATATACAAAAAATATAAAATTGTACTTGAATGTTAAGTATTTCGAACCTTTTAATTTACTTAAGCTACGATAAGGTTTTAGTCAAATGTCATTTGTGTAGGGTCTGCATTTTTTACTATGTTTTGTAATTTCATGTAGACTTCTATAAACCGTTAACCGTGAAAATTTTGTTATGTAACTAGCACACAAACAACATGGTCCAAATATACTTACACATATAAAGGTTGTCACAAATAATAGGTACGACTGAAACAACAGTATGGACGGCAAAGCTCCTAATAAATAGCCCTTCTGACACAGACAGTTCGTTTCTCGTGAATAATGGAACGCAGCCAGTTTGTTTCCTAAGGATATGTCCACCCACATCTTACAACTATTTTTACGTCAAGAAGGTTTTATAGACAGAATAGTTAATAAGCAGATCTTATCGTGCATAAAAGTTTAATAATGATAGAAAAGTACAGTGTTTTTAGACTGATAACAGTTCTATAGTTTGTTTATATATTGTGTAAATCAGTAAATTACTTAAGAGCACTTCGAATATAATGCTACATTCTAAAAGTGTTACAAAGTTCTAAAAACGTCCATACACCGTTGAAAAGATGCTACGCTGCTGGTGATGTCGAAGTCAAATAGTTATATTTAAGCAAGATTATATTCAAATAATAATAATAATATAATCGACACGTCGATCATAGCCGTCACTTTTGTGTTACTTGAATGCAATGGGAAGGTTTAAAGAGATCTCGAAATGAAAATGAATGAAAGAATTAATGTAATCAGTTTTGCGGTATAACCGGAGAGTCGGCGAGAGAAGGCGGACGGGTTACACGCGCGTACCGTGACCAACGCGTTTCCAAAACTGATATCATATGTTATTTGTTTAGCGCTATGTCACTAAATTGTGTGTGTTTTGTTTAAATATTACATATTAAAGTAAAAGCATTTCATATTTAATTTTATTTCCCACCCTCGACGAGTTTGTACAAGCGTCGACATTATACATAGATACTATTACCATAATTGACAATAATGACCACTACCCACCTCTTCCTCTGTCCTATGCGTATTTTTAATGACTTTTAATGATGCATACTTGTATATGTACTTGCATTTGTCTAGTGCTGTGGCCGACCTCGTGTTTGAATATCGTTAGGAATATGTTGGGGTACGATGGACTTTTTATTGACAATACACTAAAGCGCAAATTGCAGCATGCCAGTACTTATACATATATATGCACATGTATATAATACTCGTGATTTTGCACTGATACGATAAAATACAAGTTTAACACAGACGAAAGTCATTTTTTTCATCGTTTAGTTTGTTAAGTTTGTATAAAATATGGGTATATAAAACGTGGGTTTAGGAATAATGAATTATATTGTATATAAAACGTGGGTAGTTCTAATTTTAATTTCAGTTAGTTTCAAACTCATGAAAAGCCTGTAATTCTATCCGGCGGCCTCAAGAGCAAATACCTCAAGTGGAACTCGAATAGAAAAAACACAAACGTAATGAAACTCAACAAACTAGAGTTAAAGCAATAGCAACCCTCTCGACAATTAGATATTCGAGCGTAATTACTCACCCAAAGCATCGGCTTACTTTTGATTGTTAGAAATGTAACGCTCCAACTGAGGGATATAGGAGTATTTATATAAATTGGAATCGGGCAATCGTTCGTTCCTAATCATAGTTTGGATCACAATAGGCTTACATTTGATTACAATCTCACTGCATGGTAAATGTGACGCCGGAAGCCGCTGAAAGATAATTACAACATTTTCATAATTTTAATGAAGTGTGGTATAAAAATAAATGTCATGAATAAATTTAATACATTTGATGAATAAAATGTTTTGAATTTGGAAAGGATTTAGGAAACATAATATGGCTTAGGTTTTCTAGATTAGATTCCCAAAAGGTGGACTTACTCTGAAAAACGCAAATAAACAAAAATATATGAATTATTATTCAAGCCTCGACAAGTTATAATAATGATTTTTTGCGCCAGTATTGACCTAAGTCAAGGTTCGCAGCTCAGAGGAGTTGCCCTAAGGCCAATTGCGGGCCCTCTCAACTCTTACGCCTCCCTCCCTTGAATTTGTTTGAACGCTTAAAACAGCAATCACCAAGGTGCGGTGAAGGTGTGAAGATCTAGCGAAATGAATTATTTATTTCTAAGAAAACTTTATTATATTATCTGATTTATTTAAGTTAACAGTAGTATTATTTAAGGTTTTCATCGTTATAAGACGCTTTTCGCTGGTCGCTGAAATATAGGTACCAATATGAATCAATCCATCTTGTATGTTATATGTGAAACCATCTTCACAACATCGGACTTGCTGCTATACGCTAGTACGTTTCGAAATATATTTCCTTTATTCTTGTATTCTTCTTCTTTTGATTAAAACTTTCATATTATTTTAGCGCAATACGTGTTTTCAGATGACTAGTTTGTTTCAACACGACCCGGAAACTATGTGGAAGCAAACAATTACCTTAACCGGCAAACGTTCCTCCGACTAATGTTGCGTCCTTAAGAATAATGAATAAAGTGCCGTCTGTAGCCGTAATGAAGGTAGAATTCGGGTTCTCTCGAAGGAGTTTCGTAATGGTGACGATGATGGCTGTATAAAATCTAATAGAGGCTCTAACAGTCGTACGTTGGGGTTGTGGCCGAATTAGCGATGTATAGAACTAAGCAACGTATTTCACATATAACCCTCTGAAGTGTGGAATGCGTGACGCGGGTATCCCCGACTCCCTAATCCTAACCCACCCCTCAATACAAACAACCATAAAGAAATAATATTAAATTTCAGAACCAGTTTGGGATCTAAGCAATAATGTTATCGCATATTCGAATTAGCCCTTTTCTTTCTGTTTTTTCTTGTGATTATATTTATTTCAGTTTGTCAACATTACCGTTTATTGAATTTATCGATTATGTTTCAGCAAGAAGGTCAGTAGGTTAAGCACTCATTTAATTGTAGAGGAAACCCTAGACCGCACTGAGACTAAACATAAGGATTTCCGTATAACCGCAAATTAAATTAGCATTCTTTCCGCTAATACAAAGCTTTTTGTACGGTGCGCTGGTGACGACTGCTTATACGGACCAGTCGTCGAGTCGTATTCCCTTTGGTGCAACGTTGGTAATATAAGTTTAGTAATTAACAGATATATTGGTAGTAATTGTTAACTAATATTTGTGTCAACACGTAAGTGCTGTACATTTCTTAAAGTATTCAATTTATCGATTTACTTTTGAATGTCATGTCCACATTGCCCCGTCTCGCATAAATAATTTTAGTTTAGAAACTTTTTAGCTTCTTTCTGTGGCTGTTTACTCTTATGGTTTTTATATCTTCATTGGCCGAGATTGGCGAGTTTTAAGAGCTCAGCTTACATTTAAGAATAAATGGGAAGGGGTAAGAATAATTGGGTGACCCCGGCTTAGGACGTCGTTATAATGGAAGGCAACGATGGGGATCGCATTTTCTCTGGTATAGTATGTCCCAACGGGGGTCTATAACTATATGTTACTAGGCCCATTTCTATCAAGTGTATATTTCATAAAGGGTGTATGAGGTTTGCCTATATATCTTTCAAAATAAATAATATTTATAATGGTATATATATTTCATTATCTAGATTGTCATTTAATATACAAAGAACGAAACCGCAGTATGTTGTTGGCTGAAACATTTTCCTAACAGTGTTAATACAGAGCAAAATGTATGTCCCAGCCCTTATACACCCGGATGGTTGATATACGATACTCACTTATTAACGAGAGTAATGGGAAAGAAATCAGAGCTGTGTGCGAACTGACACCATTAGGTTCCAAGGCTTAGAAAAACATCATATAGGCTTAGGAAAATATATATTTATTGACAAGAAAGTTTGCAGACTTTGTAGTTATTAATGTAAGTATTTTTTCGTAAAAATATTCCTTAACTTTAGAATCATGTGCTCTCATATACATACATACATAGTGTTATTATAAATTGCACACATGTTTATTTAAAAAACAAAAATAAATCCAATCTGTGATTCATCTAAGATGCTTTGCAAATTATACAAGCTTAGTTGACATTCGCATACTTTGTGTCCATATCGCTTCATAGGTGATCAGATACGTCTAAACAAAATTATTAAAATCCGAAAACAAGGGACCGGCAAAACAAGGATTTATTTTAACTCCTCGTAAAACGCAGTGGAACGTTAACGGACTCATTATGCAAGTGAATTGTCGCTATATAAGTCGTCAATAGGCCAACTTTTTCTGCAGCGCTGCGATGTTCCTTCGTTTACATACCATACTGCTGTTGAACCAATCGCACTGTTACAGCTTAATCGTGCCAATCCATTTTATTACTAACTAGCTTTTGCTCTCGGCTTTGCTCAGGTAGACATTGAATTTCCAAAAACCAATAAATGCATTATTTTTTTTATAAACCAAACGCGTAACGCGCGCGTAAACGACGAAATGCTTCTTCCTTAGTGCTCACTTAACCTATTGGCATTCAGGACTCTAGGTTCAGTGGTTTCGGTTGTGCGTTGATCTCTGGGTCAGTCAGCTACTCAGTCACCTTCATATAGATTTAAATATATAGGTAATTTTACACGTGGACGCAATAAATATTAATCCTCAGCACACAAATATTTGTCTTCGATGGGAATTGAACCTTCAATGCCAAGTTCAGCAGGCAGGTACGCTAACCACTGCACCAATGGCACAATAACTGTAAAGTTTATGTTGTTCTTATTTTTTATATCATTATCTTATTTGCGAATGTGAGACCTACGTGTGAACTCTATGTGAAAATATATGTCGCGTAACATTTTACACAAAGCTTTACAACAGCAGCTGACCCAAATACTAATGTTTTGAACGCGCCAGTCAAAAGTGTTTCACGCCTTTTTGCATTTTTCGGTCCAAAAACGATTCAGATCACATGGATGTTAACAAAAATTGTTTTTGAAATAAGCAAAATTCGAATTGCTAAATAAAATCGCCCATGAAAATTAATATTCATAATGAAACAATGGCTATGCTTTTCATTTAATATTATTAATGCGAAAGTAACTCAATCTGTTTGTTTCGTTTCGTTTTCAAGTCAAAAAGGTTTCCTTAAAATTTGTTATGGAGATAGCTTGTGTTTTGGGAACACGAGCTTTTTTGTTTTTAAATCAACTCTTGAAAATTAAGGTCGGTAATAAACACTGTATTAAATTTATTTAGGTATCCGCGGGAACATAGCACTGTTAACGTCTAGTTTAAATATGTATAAGAACAATCAACGATTCCATTATGACGGTCTGATTTCGTTTATCAAATAAATTTTATTACATTTTACTGAGTATCTGGAATAAAACGGGTTTGATACTATTAAATGTACAAATAGTTATACCTACTTTATACTTAAGGGTGCCTAAATTTATTTATCCTGTTTCAGTGTTGTACTACGAAAGCTGGGTAACTGTAACCCCGTAAAACGCGTTACAAATATTGATTATTGTAATGAAAACACTAATGTAGTGCTTTAAATGTATTTTTAGTATATCAGTGTGTACATTAATTGTGTGATTGTACAATGACGTAGTAGCCGTAGTTTTTATGAACACAGTTATCTATTATAACTTAAAATTAAAAATAAATATTTCATTCATAATTTGCATATAGAATATAATTACAATATGTAACAGGTTAAAACTCATAAAAAAACAACATATATGTTGTTATACAAGGTCTATTGTTATGATAGTTACTTATATGTATAAAGTTTCAAGATTGAAGTATATGATATTAAAGCGGCAGTAGAGTGTAAAACTATCCTTCTCTTCCCCAACATGGTTATAATCTGTATAATAAAAATATACGCGCTTCTCTACCTTGTTATCGCTTGCTTAACAACTTAACTTTAGCAACTACCTTACCGTACGAGATTAACCTATATGCATTTATGTGTTGTGTTCTCTAGATTAAGTAATTAAATAGTTTATATTAAGTCGAATAGCTTCAGCAAAGCGAAAAGTTGTATTAATACGAATAGTACTTTCTAAATAGCGGCAATGTTGAAGCTGCTATGTATGTTGTTATATTTCATAATATAGTCGTAACATACTTATGTTGAAGTAAGATGTTGAAACGATATAAGTTATACCTACAATACATATTCACAATCTCAAAGAATCTCAAGGAACCCTTATTATCATATTACTGGCTTCGTTATTCCTGTTTAATGCGAGTTCCATGTAAAAAAGCTAATTTTAAATATGGAAGACCTCTTGATATTTGATTTCTAGACACTCATTTTATGTCTCAATATACAGTTATCCGTGTGCTTTTCAATTTGCATCACGAATGTTTGATTAATCCCAATAATGCTCTTAGGTCCTCTAACAAATGCAGTGCACAAAAGATGTACTATACTATACTATTGTATACCGGCAATAATCTTCACTTTGCCTTTTGTGTATATATCTTTTTATCGACAGAAGACGAGTGTGGTCTATTTCGCGCTACACAAAGCACGTTCGCCGTTTGGCACGCTCGTACCAATTTTACTGGGCTATCAGATCAAAACTCTATTGTTGCGAATGCTAAACAAATTTCAATTGTCATTAGTTAGAACTGCCTTAGTAAACAAAGTTCGAACGAAGTGAAATAACTTCATTTTATCAATTGATTGTTTCGTCTGGCGAAACTTTCTAAACAAAGGATCCAGAAATTCTCTTACGATGAGTTGTACGGCATCCTAAAGAAACGAAACAAGGAGACATCAATCAAGTTGAAACAAAGGCCTACCTTATTGATCGGAATCGACCGTCATATAATACTGGGGTAACTTGTATCATTAGTTTCCTTTCACTTTTCATGGAAAGTGACGAATAAAATTAACACAATGCGACAAATTGAAAATTAGGCGGACTAAAGTGAATTAAATGAATATTGATTAATTATTTTTAAAGTGATAGTTTAGTATTGTATATTCACACGATCATGCCAGCTACGTATTTGCGGATTCCGTTGTATTGGATTATTGAAAGTATTAGACGTTGTAAATATTGCGTCGCTGTGTAAATGATAGTTGAAAACTTATTAGTGTAGCAAAAGCGGGCATCGGTGAAACGGTGTCGGCAATGATAAAGCGTGGCGTGCCCTATCGACTCCGAGGCTTCCCTTTTTGTGGCCGGATGATTGATGGTTATTGAATCCGCAGCCGTTGTCTCTCAGACAATATTGACGTGACACTGGATCTTCTAGTAGCGACTTATTTTTAGACCTAGTACTTATATACATTTCACACGGTGTGATATTGTCGGTATATTTGGCGGTCTATGCAGTTTATTGTTTTTTTTTTTTATATATACTAAATATTTAATATTGTATTACTTTATACCCTATTATTTTAAAAGGACGATTGACCGTACACATCACTCAAATAGCCACCATCCCAAGTAGCGATATGTTTAACTTTGGATAGAAGTAGCTTCAGTGCAGAAGTTTATCATGGATATTAATTATTAGCAGTCAAGCTTTCTTTTCCAATAGGCGAAAAGGAATAAAATGATCCATCAATGAAATACTTATGTAAGTATCTAGTGTAGTCTGTATCTGTACGGATAATAGTTGGGGTAACAACATAATTAGCATATGATAGAGACGCCAATAAAATAGTTTTAGTAGCTAAGTAGGTATCTAAAGAATTGACTTGTATCGTTCTAACGAGATTTATAGCAGAATAAGTATTTTTCAATGACGGTTTCAATGTAAAACAACATAGTGTAATTCGTGGTTGCACGAGTATGCAATCACGGATGCTTTTGGTGTTATAATAATTTTATGATAGAAATTCCTATTTCTCACGTGTTTCATGGGTTTTTAAGAAACATGTAAAGTCATTTAGATGCTTCACAATAAGGCGTAAATTATAGGAAAACTGTAAAATTAGGCATTTAAGGATTTTTTTGCATTGTGCACATATATATGAACCGAGTTCATAGAATATATCTCCGTTTTCAATTTGCAGTCACCATTATAGCCTCACAGAGAATATATACGAACAACAAAGCATGAAGGCCCATTTTAGGGCCATTCATAAACATATATTGTTGGAACATCGATCTCGGCGTCGTTCTGTCTGCACAGTCTTCTCGTCTACAGCTTTATTACGTTGTCCACTTGTTATTATTCTATCGTACATATTCATTGGTTATTTATCTTGTATCGACAACCTACTTATGTATTTTGACGGCCGACAGGACTACAGCTAAGCTGAAGTGCTTACTTGTTGTAATCCAACATGTAGAAAGAATGGATGATGAAAGAATGACAAAAGAGATATTCAATGGAAGTGTTAATGGATTTGGCTACCGAGGGAGATCAATTCTTACCTGAACTATATAGGTCAGATACTGGATGTTGAAATTGTGTATGAAATGAAGTGATGATTGTTGAAGAAGCACGTCAGGTCTGTAAAGATAGAGATGTTTGGCACTAGGTGCATTCTGTTTGCTCCGTTATGGACGTGACATAATGGTCTAATTGCAGTAACGTAATAAAGGAGAGTCAATTCACGACATTAAAATTCAGTGAATTCGGACGAACAATAATATGTGGATCCATTAAATAATGGTCTTTAATATTGAATGTGAAGTTTGACATTGAAAATAATTTTAATTAATAAATAATTAACTCTAAGAGTTGTAGCTTACTGGCAATATTGCAAATAGAAAAATTAACGTGTTTTCGTATACGTCCTTATTCAAACCCGTGTGATAACTTTGTTTCAGAAACACCTTCCAATTTATGAGAGATACCTACACCAAGGGCATCGGATTTCCATCCTCTAACGAAAAGAAAAATCGATAACCTTTTCGAATTTCAGGACACACAAGCCTGAATATATTTGCAGTTTTGTAGGGATCTATTAGTGAAAGATATATTGTCGTTCCTATGGTTATTTGAGACACCTCGTATAGCAGTACGCTCCTCAAAATGCTTCTAGAACGTTGTACTGTCGTCACACGATAAATATAGGTACGAAGTACATTTTCACGGTTATTGACTAATGGCCCTTTATAAGAACGGCGGAAGAAGTATATCAGGAACGTAGCCATTAAAAAACCTAAATCGGCAAGGGACATCGAGGTGACGATATATAGATATAGGTATATAATTGTTAAATGAACAATAAGTAACAATAATGATTTCAGGTGAAATTTGGCTACCATCAAATTTTTCTTCATCGGTTGTAGCGAACGACGACCAGCTATAGACAGCTAGTCCTTTATAAGTCCAAATCAAACCACCGAACATTGACCTAGCAAAGGGCAAAGCTGCGGTTCGACGTAAACCGTCATGTAGTATAAGAAATATTAATATCTAAATTTTACAGAAACTATTCGGGGTGCGTCGTGAGCATATATCGGTGCCTTTATGTACAAAACGTTTCGCATTTAAATTATTATACATATATATTTAAAGTTATAGCGCTAAGCTTATGTAATAAGTATGAGGCGGTGATTAAATTTCTTTCGAAGTATACATTTTTATTTGCAATGACAGAGGCAATCGCTTTCTGGGCTCTGCTCACGAATAAACTGCCCATGAGAAAGCAAGAATTTACAGGTTAAATAACTGTCTTAACTAGACAAAGTAAGAAACTCATACGTCATATTAAGTATGTACAGCCTTTAATTAAATATAAGTAATTCAAAATAACATTTTATAGTAGGTATAATAATTGTTAGTGTGATACCATATTATACTGTCTCATGAAATCCCTTACAATAAAACTTTATCGAGATATTCGTATATAAGTATTGTAATAATACTGAAATAACATGACCTTTAATAAAATTTGCCAGCAGTGGATATTCCACACAGATTTTCAGTGTTTCGCTCTGATTCCAATTCAACTCACTCATTGCCCTAGGGAAATTTGTAAGAATAAATGTCAATTTCAAATATTTTCCTCCTTGTCAAATAAAAATCCTGAGTTACCTAATAATATTTTGTGGACATTTCGAATTAACTTACGCTCGCGCTTCGCTCGTAACTTCGTGTTTTATGTGCTCATTAATTTGTTATTAACTTAAACTATTACATTATTATATGACATCCCTATGTAATGTTTATGTGGTCAAGCTTCTTTTGTCCTTGCCACGTATCTCAAGTTTAACACAAGCCCGGGACCTTGATGTATTTCGTGACGTGAGAGCACTATGCGAAAGGAATCTGTATACTCAGAATGCTGTAATACTGACGATTTAAGTTTTAACGTCAATGCGTTAATGCGCCGGACTGTATCTCTGCAAGTAATGAAGTATGTTCTTATTTCGAAACGTAGATAAAAAGTTTACATTTAAGTATATCGTTTTGATGGATCGTTTTTATGGGGATTTTTTAAAAGTATCTACAGAAGAGTACATCACTAACACCTAGCACATGATGTATTATAGATGTGGTCGTTTTTGTACCTTTTATACATTTAACGGGTTGGGTACTGTTGGATTTTTCTAATTTAGAATTTCCAGTAGTGACTCAGAGTCTGGATGTGTGCCCGGCGCATGGCAATAGGCTCACCACCTATTCCATTACGGGATTTAATCGTAACTGGTGAAATGTGGGGGTGTACTACAGTGCGTCGTTACCATCAAGAATTATTAATCCGAGTACTGTCTCCAATTTGACACTGTTAAATAAACATAGCTGTCATAAGCGCTTTCCGGAAAAGGGAATACTCAAACATTTTTTTTATCAAAAAACAAAATATTCAAAAATTATTCAGAAATATTCTCTACACCCCTTTGTAGCCGTTTATTGGAAATGTAAAGAACTTGTCCTATAGTTGCTGATGAGCGATCGGCGAGATAACATTCCGTCGAGAGCTTGTAGTTTAAAAGAAAATTCGCTTTTTATAACTGGCAGTGAAACGTGCAGATTCTCTAGAATCGAACCCACTACCATTTATCGTTCATCGTTAATCGCTTTTGGTGGCTCGACTTAAGCCTATTGAACATCGATCCGAACTGAGATACCTTTCAAAGTTAACTGAAATTCACAAAGCGGCGATGTTGGCGGGGAAATCCACGCTTGTCAGAGTAATCGCTCCCAATTAGCCTTTGACACCTAAAACTGGGGGAACGCACGGAATAGACAAAGGGGCATGGGCAACCTATTGCGCATAGATAAAGTGCTATCAGTAATATAATCCGTTCTGCAGATGTACAGGCTTAAATGTCGTAAAAGACAATATGTACAACAACAACAACAACATACCGTCACGTCAGGTCCCTAACGCGGTAGGCAGAAAGCACCGAGTGCCAAATATCTCCGTCCTTGCAAACCTGACGCGCTTCGTCTACATTCATCATTCTCTTCGTGTACGCACGCCGGTTTCGAAGACTCTTGACTCCTCCGTCAGCCAGTATCTGACCTATTTGGTCGAGATGACAAAAAAGGATGCAACATACATATATTGGTACAAAGGAAAATCTTCAGTATTATGGTTAGTTTTGTAAGAAATGCGACTTATTATTCGGGTTGTATTTTGCTAAGTACTCGTAAGTGATGCTAAGAATAGTTATCAAATCAAATTGTCTTGTTTTGCTCGGGATATTTCATTTGTTAAAAGTTTTATTGCATTTGTTATAGCCGCTTTGCATTCTAAGTATACGGTTAGTTAGCTCGACGACCTTAATTCGTTAGTTCGGTAATAGTTTACCTTTATTAATATACCTCGGTGATTGCTGGGTAATTGTTTTCGCTAGCTAATGCTGTAGTTGCATGCCGACACCTGTATGGAGTTTAGGGTGGTCGTACATTAATAATAATAATAATAATAATAACCGGGGACAATTCGGTACGCGGCCATCCGATTCCGAATCGGGCAATTGAATGCCTTGTGTTATGGTAACCGGACAGCTGATAAACATTACGTACATACGGTATAATTGTTCATGGATATTTTTATTACGCCCAGACATAGCCCAAACAAATGTGCTCATCGCACGAACGTTAGTCCTGCGTAAGAATCGAACCCACGACCACCGCGACCAGGCCGGTCCAGTCCAACTGACATTCCATCAACTCTGCCTCCATTGCACACCGTTCTAACACCGTTGAACTGCACTAGAAGACGCTCATTATATACGAGCTGTGCCCCGCGGCGTGTCCCGTGGGAATTTCGGAATAAACAGTAGCCTATATGTCGCCCTATAACCTCCTCAATCTTACAGGGGGTCCCGTTAAAATCAGACACACTGAGAATCAGTGAACCATTTCGTGAATCATTCTGTCCCGTAGCTCACGCCAAAGGTATGGTCGGTACGATAGGTTATGTAATAAAAAAAAGCTATTATTATTATACCATCACGCCAGGTCCCTAACGTGGTAGGCAGTAAGCACCGAAATATCTAACTAAAATTCTTTAACTAAGATAAAACACAGAAATAGAAACTTGCGACTGACATTACCGAACACCGAGGCATATGGTTTTCGATGTATTTATTGTTTCCCGTGACAGCCGCCAACGTGATCACAATAGTTCTAGCATGATTTATGAGCCTAGAAAAAGTATTATTGTGCAGAGTACGTATGAGGAAAGTTGATGCGGATCGTCTTTGATTTCGCAATAAAGCTCCATCTTGCCTGTATTATTATTCGGTAACATACCAAAAGTCAAGGAAACTTTTTTAATATTTATATTCCGGAAAAGGCTGACACTTCACCGCGGTGACGCTGTAACGAGACTTTTAACTAAACGTTTTCAGAGTAATTTAGTTTAGTATCAGTAAAGTAATTTAAGCTTAATATTATGTTTAGATACATATTTTGAGTAGTTACATATAAAGATTAATAACTGATTTTATGTAATAATAAGGTTACACGACTATGTTATGTTGTCCTAAGATATAAAAAGAATTCCAGTCATTTATGCCTGTATTTTTGAACGAAAAATGCTCCTTCCATTTTTAAATAATTTAAAAAGAGAACTCATAATTCCTTGTATCAGCTAAGTACTGTTTTTCATTAACTAATTGGAAGGGTTTAAGAATCGTTTGCGTTTCATACAACTCATGCTTGCTAATAGATAGAGCTTCGGACGAGGGGTAACGTGTGTTGCAACAACAACCACAACCATAACCAGAACCACAGCCATAACCACAACCATAACCACAACCACAAGTGTTTCGATGGTTGCGACTCGTTCGTCCTGTCCGTACTAAAATATTCATAGTACAGTAAACAGCATTCTGCGGTGAACATTCATTAATAACGTTCTGGACTGGAACTTTGACAGGGGCGCACATAAATTCTAGTTTTCAACCGTTATTTACAGTCGCGTGCCGTCGTCGCTTGATTTCTACGCATAATTGCCGTGGCTTAGAATTAATTCCAGCCAGGACGATAAATTGCCCGAAATGGAATTCGCAACTCTACTAAAATTGTATCGGCAATTTTAAACCTTTGACGTGATTTGAGATATTAACATTTGAAATTCACCGTTGCCCCCCGTAATCGCCGAAAATCGTAGCAGACAATTTGATGTTTTACGACGAGGAAAATTTCGTGATAAGCCAGTTAGTTTAATTTTGGGTATAAAATATTGGAACTATTCCTCGGATCGTGATGGTGTTCGTTTTGAATTGATCGTCGCTGGGGTATTTCGATGTTATTCTTACTCGTTAACTAAGATGCGAGGTGCTGGTCGCTTTGGAGATCCAGTCTCTCCTAACATGAGCTGGATGGTCATCGTTCGAAAATTTTCCAGCGACAAAGAAGAATAAAGCATCTTATTTGTAATTATTGTTGCGTTTTTTAACCTTTTGCGTGTTTCTTATTAAACGATATATGGATTAATTTCGCACCGGCCCGTCGGCGTGGTGGTTGGTGAAACCGACCGCAGAGCCGCGGGTTGCACGTTCGATTACCACCGAGTCCAATTGTTTGTGCGATGAGCATG
>DWDX01000070.1:0-42599 GCA_018245675.1 Agara michaeli | reverse complement strand
GAAAATGCGTCATCGATGTTTGTCGTCGAAATTAAAATCGAAACTCTAACGTAAGTAGGACTTTATTCTTTTTGATTTTGTCCTCCCTGGAATCATGTTATGTGGCGATGACTATGTACGAAGGCATTTTTGTTTTGTTTCTTCACTGCTTTAATGCGCTAGTAAATGTATAAATATTTTTAAACTGTTTATTTATAATATATATATATGCTATTTCACTAATTGGGACTTTTAATAGAAACTGCGCCTTACGCTTCGTCTCAATTTTTATGATGATTGAGCTAACGAATATGAATGGTGTGGTAATTTTCAGAATTAAATTTCGTTTGTACAATTTCTTGAATTGTTATAAAAAAAACTGGTCTTAAACAGGAAACGCTTTGGACTATGAATAGCGACAGAATTTATGTAAGTAGGCATACTTTGATAAAGAGAAAATCTTGCCTAACTTGAATGTACATATTTTAGCGGTAATATGTACCTACCGCGGATGTGTAGACAGTAACATAGAAGTGAATCAGTTGCTTTCACAGGTTACTTATGAAATTTGCGATTTACGCTCATAATGTGGTGGTATGATTTGCGCAAGTGTGGTGAGGTGGCGCATTATGTAACAGGCCGCTGCTAGTTGGCCAATGCCCGTTTAAAACGGCAACTGATGATCAGAGATAAATCAACTTCTACGATATCTTAATATCACTTAGTCTATATTAAATTCAACTGTGTAGATTTTCTTTAATTTTTGCGGTGTTCACCTTTATACCATATTTTTTTGGCCAATAGCTAACTTATCCCATTAGACAATGAAACAGTGCATTAATTTCATTTCATTTCATATATTCTTATTACGATTCGTTCTCATAACGTGCAAATACATGCCACGGAAATTTCCACATGAGAACCAATGTAGTATTTCAAATTTCATATACCTCAAGTAATATGTAAAATACTACACAAATCCTTTGTGAATAACGGAAATTTGTTCGTTACGAGGACAATGTGAAATATTTACTTAAGTTGACGATACGGTTATGCGGTATTAAGAAATATTATAAACGGGTAAGAGTCGAGGAACTCTTCATTGTGCATTGAGAAATATATTATTAATGAGAATATTTAATAACCCTTGAGTTACGTAAAATATTTGCGTAAAATGTTTGTTGTGTATTAGCGCTGTACGAAATTTTCTACAACAAATTACTATATGACCCGTTTTTAATAATTACGCTACAAAGGTAATTAAACAGTTTCAAAATGCAAAACGTTTGGTTATGTCTACGTAACATGGATGTGGAAACACTAGCAGGTAAACCTGTTGTTAATATGAAAAACTTGATAGGCACACTAAGTGATACGAATTTTATCAATTTTATGAATTTTAGGGTATATCAGTGAGGATAAAATAATTAGTTTAATTTCATTTACGAGATTGCTTCTCGTAACAGTTACAAAAGGCGTATTGTAACAAACGGTAGAAATGATTTTTGAGATTTGTTAAATACGTATTTTAACATAATATTGATCGCAGTCTGAAAAGTATGGCCGACAATCCTGTGGTTGCCGTGGCTGTGCATTAAGTAATTGGAGCATTATTTCTAGCCCACCCGAGGCAAACTGTAATAATCAAACAGTTCATTACAAGCAGATAAAGTCATTAAGTAGGCACGCTAAGATTAAAATGAAATACCTAATAGGTTATGGCAAACAATCTCCAGGTAGGTATATATTATGATCGTAAAAAATAAAATGGCTCCTCGCTGATAGGGTGAGCACGTAGGTAGGTACCTCAACATTTAAAACTGACGTCGTGTGTTCCTCAGAATTACCGAAGAAAGACGTAGTATACGCAGTACATATTATCATACATCTTTGCTAATGAGAACATTCAAAACTTTTATGTTTTTACATGGTGAAAATATACATACATTTGGTGGTACAAACAGTACAGTTAAGTTAAAATGTTATTATAACGAAGTAAAAGAGATAACATAGAAATGGCACTTCTTAAATGAATTCAAGTAAAAAATATTGTGGTTACGATATCGATAGCTCTATTTGTGACGATGTCGGCATTTCTGCTCTCGTTTTAGCGCGAATTTATGATTCAGTAATGCTCACCCTTCAAACTAGGTCAGCCGTTATATGTCGGTTCATTCATACGCCGCGTAAACCAGTTCTTAATCAGTAACTGGCTGTGATGTAATAATTACTATCAATGTAGGTACGTTACACGTCTTTCGAAAGTGTTTTAGAAACTAGTGTTATGTAGTCATATATATGTTAAAAGATGTGAATGACATTTCAAACATTTTTTAGGCAAATATTACTTGGGTGTATCCTACTCGGCAGTGATTCTTAGTATTTTGCAATAACTTCGCAATAATGTCAGTGGCCTAGAAAATAGAATACACATAAATAATAAATTGTATAGAAAATAATATGCAACATTTAAAATATGATAAATTTTTAATTAAGTTCACTTTTTACTTATACGGATTTTTACTTATGAAATAACAGTTCTGAAGATGAGTGTGTTCATGGAAAAGAATAGTAACAGCTCTATATAGAGTTTTAAATTCAGATTTGTTTCATTCTTATATTTCTTAGTTTGATTCGTAATATGCCTTGGTGGCTTCCGTTTCAATATCACAGAACAATATGCATAATGTTATTCAGTATCTGCCGCAGCAATATCTGGCCTTCTAGTTCTTTTCGTTTGCACCAATATTTTTGTGCATATCGGTACTTTTAAAGATGTGTCTTTAAAGAACACCCCTTTTCTTATAAACGCAGGTATCGACATTAAGTCGATATATCTTTTTGATCGATCTCATTTGAGAGAGAGCTTACAATTTTGCATTAAATTACATCACTAAAAATATATATTTATCAAGATCTTTACTGAGTTATTACTTAATGTACAATCGTAAAGTATGTAACTCTGACGTTATCAGTTTGTGAGATCAATTATTAAACTTCAACCAATTAATGTGAAGTTCAATAAAAGTTTTTTACAAGCTTCTAATACAGTCGTGAAGGATTTATTGAACAAGTTATAAGAATGATACTAACTTTCTATAGATATGTTACTTACATATTTACGTTAACCGCGAAATAGTTTTCAACATTTTAACGTAAATATCTAATATAAAAAAACAATGATTCCATTTCAGTCTATAGACATCACTCCGTAATGATTATCAAGGTATTCTTTGGTATATTACGTATACGAACAGATTATAGTTAATATTATTATGCCATGCGTAAAATCAAGGACAGTTTTGACAACAATCTGAATTTAAATAAAACATTAACATATAATAATGGTCGTTACGCGTGGCGGATCGAGCATTCGGAGGCTCATTTATCCGCAAACAAGACGATCGCTATTCACACGATTATAATGAAATTCACAGATGTTTTTTAAAAAAAAAACAACTTATAAATATATTAATTTCAAATTGAGACGGCTTTCTTTCTTAACAATTTCCAGAAAGCCAATTTCACAGAGATTGCGGTATTGATAAAAAAGCGATCCAGTTGTTGAGACATTTTTATTAATAGGAAATCAACTCCAACTCGTATTATATTATACGGCAAAACCACAGGACATTACATATGTTATCTGTCTGTTTTTTCCTCATGTTATAATAATACACTAGCATTATCACTATTAGTCGGCAGACCCGTCTCGGCTCAGCATGGTTACAATAAAGAAGTAAGAAATATATTTTAAAATAAAATACAGCTTATATCACTCAGTGATAACGTAATATTCTACTGGTGAAAGAATTTTTATAATCGGATAAATAGTTTCGAAGATTGCCTCGATTACGCTGTATTTTTGAATGAAGATATTCACTTTCAGCTGCCTATCGATTTCAGGTTACGATTGTAACATCTGCCTCTCGAGATGATAGCACGGATTGCGGCATCAAATGCCCGTAAAATATTCCCAAGATTTTATAACTCCAACAATAAAATGGCACAGAAAATTCAAAATAAACAGAACACAAGCTACAATAGAGTGCATATAGGTATAATAAAATAAAATTAGAGCATACAATATAATAAAAATGTTCACTGTCGGTGTACTATTGATTGGCTAAATGCAAAAATTACCCCACACTAAATAATTCTCTCACTCCTGGTCCCAGGTCCCTGGTCCCAGGCGTGTCGTATGAAATATTAACTCAAATTATGTCAGTATTTATATGTAGACTATTTACAATTGAATAATTAGCAGTTGCCTATTTATATTTTTATTGTGTTTTTAGAAATTTTATGTAATGTAAAGTCTATTTCTGCTTTATTTATCCTAATTGGCTTTTACAGTAAACAATAATTTACAATCTTACAATGTTCCTATAGTAGCTATGATAATAATACATAGTAATCAAGTATAAAATCGGTACGTATCTAACAACTCGAATAGCCGTGAACGTATCCATACCTTTTATTTAATTTGTATTCGGTTTAATTCTGCGTGTAACAGCAGAACGTTCCGCGGTCATATTGTATACAAAAGCTTACAATAAAATTGTAAAGAGGTTTTTGGTGAACTTCACCGAGTAGATGGAAAGCCCATTTGTTTGTTGGTTCCATGTGATTTTCACATAAGCTTTTCAAGCATAATAGTGTAATTGACTTTAAAATGTAGCTACGTTGTATGAAGTTTGAACGCGATGAAGTATTTTAAAGCTCGTTCAGATGAAGTGAAAAGTGACGAAACTTTTATTCCTGGTATATAGAAAGACGGCCTTAAAATCTCGAGTTCAGTCTTTTAGGTATAAGTATCGGTGGGGCTCACTGAAGGGGTCAAGAGAGGTTAAATTTGTCGTTGTTGGGGCGAGTGGCGAATGCCGACGACCCACTTGCGATAAAGTGGCGGCCGACTGCGCCTCTGCTGCGCCTTCGCTCTCCACGCGGCCTTACGTAACGTGACGTAAACCACATTTAGGACGGAAACATGAATATACTAATTACCAAATGTAAGCCCACCTCGTTAACTATCATAAGAATATTATTAAAATTATTGCTCTATTAAAAGTACTATACGTACACAAATCGTAATATTGTACATTATTATTTTTAAGAATAACTAAGGGAAGTAATTAGCTTAGTAATACGGTTTATTATTATTTATATCAGTTATATATCCACGAAACTCCAATAGCAGTTGTATCAAAATGAAGCCATAATACTGACAATGTTGTCCTTGTATTTACAAATTTTTAAAATTTCTACACTACCAATTTTCCAAAATAATGGCGGCATCAGTAACGACGATCTTAGCGCACACAGCTTTATGAGTAGCGTACTCATAACGTAATATCAGTAACCTCTGCAATCTATTTTTAACTAGTTATTGCGCACGCACCGCAAGAGATATTATTACCAATGAATTTTAATCAATCTCAAGCGTAGGCTTTCTCTTTATAAAACTAGACCGTGAAGATAGCAATTATATAAATGAAATTATTGTTGTAATTCTTGCAATTGAAATTAATTATGTTTAATGAGTAATTAAAGAATATTCCATGATGTTACGATGCACTTGACACAATTTCTATAGCTAATATACAATGTAATTATAGCAAGATTTCTAAGCAATTTAGTTGGCAGATAATAATACCCTGACCTTATTTTTAACACTAATAAACCAATGTCATTCAATGTTAACAAACACAACTGAGCCTCTCTTTATATTTGTTATTAATATTGCAGCCATTCTATGTATAACGTAAGGATACCTTACCTCCGATTCCGGTCTCAAATTATCCGTATACATTTCAGATATGGCTGCAACACCATTTGAGGTCAGTGTTACATATCCTGTGGTTACAGTAACCGGTCACGTCAAATGAAATATATTTACAACTTAATTTTTATTTTATAAAATGTTGGTACTTTTTAAATCCACTAATTAGTTATATTCATTGTAATTTTTCGTAACAAACGCTAATGGACAGCAAAGTAGGCGTGTTCGCATTAAGAGGTTACCAAACTGTAGCGGAACGTCTATATTTAGACTACAGCAATTATGTTTCCACTGACTACTTTCACTTTGATATAATTCCCGTTTTCTGTCAAAGGGTTCGAATTTAATTACATGAAGTTCTTATATTGTTAGTATCAAGTTTTATGTAGGCTGTAATTATTTGTTACTATGTGTACTTACCTACTAATGATTAAGCCTGTTAAATTAAAATAATAGTAGTATCTTGGGATACCGTACACATGGCCTTTTGATCCCAAATTCGGGATAGCCTGTAATACGGTGACCAGACAACTGATAAAGTACATACATATGTATATACCATATACATGCTATGCAATACTTATATAGTTATTTTTATTACACCCAGACAGAACAAATAAAGGTACCTATCACACAAATATTTGTCTGGGATGGGAATCGAATCCATGACCTCCAGTTTAGCAGTCAGCCTCTGTAACCACTACACTAAGGGGTCAATCGATGTTTTCATTAAGTGTATGTATGTACCTTGTAATGAATAAAACAATCTGAATTTGTATTTGATTTAAGATTTCATCTATTAATACATTTGAATGTATTAAATGTTGAACTTACCATTTGTGTTAGTTGTTTTCAATTATAAAATGTTTCTTTTTGCCGTTTGAAACCTCAGGAAATTTAAATTGCAATACTTTCTTTTAAAAAGAATATGAAATGATGTAATATTTTTCTTATATAATAATTTTATAATATCTATTCAATTTTCAGCTGTACAGTCGACGCTTCCTCATTAAGTGAAGCTGAAAGGGAACTAATGAAATTATACGATTTGTGGATCTAATAACTTCGCTTACCCGTGAATTTAATCTGCTTATCTCGCTCCACTGCTTTGTTGGGGCGTCGCTCTTAAACCATTACATTAAGGGAAGCTTTCAACTTACTTTTTGAGGCCCAGAGTTGACCCTCGTCCAGCGCTTTCACGTACTGCCTCAAATCGGAATCGCATTGAGGATGTAAAGTCACATTTCCATTAAGCAGTTTGATCCACTCGTGATGGTCGAGTAGTCCTTTCATCCAAGCCATTCTAGAGTTTTTGCCGTCACTTAACTCTTTCGACGTAGAGTTCACATTTGCACCCACTGCACTCACTAACACAAGTATCGTCAAAACAAACATTGTTTTAAGGGTAACGACGAGTTTTCTTGAAGACATTTTTTTAGTAAATCATGGTCATTTGTGTATAGTTTGAAGCAGGAGCGTTGAGACAGTTGAACAATGAGAATCAATAAATCTCATCCATTTTAAGTCGGTATCTGAAAAGAAAAAAAGATATGTAGGTACATATATTGTTACCATAACTTGTTAGTTTCAATTAGTTATTGTTTAATATACGATTATATAATTTGTTAATAACTCTTAAATTAAAGTTAAAATTTACAAAGACTAAAAGAAAATTCTGAAATAATTGTAAATAACGTTCGTAACTTCGTTAAGTAAATTTCTTCATAATGGAAACGAGGCAATCGATTAATTAGGTTCGTTTGACTTCTCCTTCAATAAAGTGTAGTAATGAAGTAGTGAGACTTAGTGCTTACAATTAGGTGTTATTGTATTTTACCCTAATTAATTCATCCAGTGTTACAACGATTAATACTTCAAGGCATTATACGCGAATAGTTCAAGGCACTTTACTCTCCGCTTACCTTAATAAGATGCATTCTTCGCTTTTATCGAAGATGCTCACGATCTTTATCGTGTTCGCAATCTCGTCGTTACTTTAAACATTGTTATAATAAATTTCTCAAGTTCGACATAGTAAAAATACAAGCTGTATTCTGAATATCGTTTTAAAGCTAGAATATGAACTTTTTTATTGTCCAAGGATTTATTCAGGGTTTCACAGCGCAACACCAATACTAATATTTTCGTTATATTTGAATACTCATCGCAATAAATATTTATGTGTAACACGTGAATATCATCAGTGCCCCTACTCCCATATAACTAAGTGTGACTGTATGTTTGTAAATTTTTATGTGTAATGTGTTATCTATTATGTAGTCACAAAAACGAATTTTATATGGATAAATATGTAAAAAAAGGAATGTAAAAAGTAAAAACGTTAATGGTGATGATACAAATTAGCATTAAAAAATGAAATCATTATGAATTTTTTTATTGTAGGTACCTTAAAGGTGTCAGCTGTACTTTACAGTTAAATCTACCTAAGTAAATGATTGCAAATACAATATTTCACGCTTGTTTTGATTTGTTGCGTTATTAAACATTTTGGTTACGTCTTGGAAAATTGGCGTAATATCAACATCTGATATAATAATCGATGTTGTTCGCTTGGTAATCGATTCGCTCACGATATCGCTACTATTTGCTTGTTCCTACTGTTGGCGGGAAATAAATTGTACACGAATCAATTCACGCAAATCTATCAGAAGAGAAATATATTCCGTTTCTGTTACAACGGAAAATTTTGTCATTGCTAAATGGGATTTTTCATTTTATCTCAATATCTGATGTTCGCGAGTTTATAACGCCATTTTACGGTTATTAAGAAATGTAAAAATGGTTATTCTCTTTTATTTTTCCTATAAGTAATACTTCTCTAAAAGGTTTGAGTTCCTTTGCGGTAATATCGACTGGTGCAATAATAATTAATGAATTACAAAGTGTAGGTACAGGTCTCGGTGATCAGTCAGTCGTTGTTTCCTCCTGGAACGATTAAAGTGTCGTTCTATATATGTCATAGTTTTCATATACTTCTTTACATCCCTACATCTTAATTGAAAATTACGTATATCTATTATATTATCCATTTTTAATAGACTTACAAATAGCAGCTATAGCTCAGTGTAAAAGAATGTGAATGTTAAATTCGTGCCGTCTGTCAGCAACATTCGATTTGACAGGAAAATAAAATTCTTTTATTGAGGTTCAATAGCTCAGAACACGAACAAATGTGTAGTAGCTTGTACTTGATATGCTTTCCGAAGCAGTTTTATGAAACACGCTAAGACCCTTCTTGGGTGAAGTAACTTAAAATAGCTTTCAGATTAAATAACACTTTTAGTTGCAGTTCTTTTTTCTACCTGGACATTTTCCCGTTTTTCAAATGAAAATAGTTTTTCAAATATTCAACATTTAATATTACATCGGAGTACATGTGTAATAAACAACACATCGATTTTATTATCACATAAAAATGAAAAAGTCAACAGTTACTACTTAGAAACGATTAAAAAGCTTTTTAAACATAATCCCCGGTAGAATTCCCTACGTTTTAAATTGCGGAGCGGCTGCACGGAACGTGCAATGTGGTTTAATCTGTCGTTTTGCTATTATACATACAACGCTTCGTACCAAGTTTGAATGGCAATTAGCTTTGTAAAACCAACAACAATTAGTCGTCCTATTTTTACGTACAAAACAGGCCTCCTTTAGTAGTGGTAAAACCTCCACGGGATACAAATGTGTTTGTAAAACCACAAATCCGCTTTGCATAGAAATGTAGGTGTCTGTGATAGACTGCAGGTAAGGTCGGTTTTGCAACAATATTTTCAATATAAATGAAGAGATTCTAACTTACGATTCGTAACTGATAAAATCGTAAGCCGATTGGTAGTGTAATCGTAGTAGGTACCTAAGTAGGTATATGAAGAGACTATAAAAAATATTTTTTGGTAAGATATTCCTTTATGCATAACTGGTATCTGTTCAGTGTTAATTAGCTTTGAAAAGTGGTACTTACGTAATAATTTTAGTTTAAACCTAAAAACGTTATGTAACTATATAATATATAATATTATTATAATATACACACACACACACACACACACACACACACGAAACTTCAGAATAATAGCCGATCCGCTTGTAATTATTATGATACAAATAGCATCAGGTGCAAAACGCTCATGACGTCGGATAAGAATATATTTTCTGGGACATTCAATACTTGCAAATATTAGACTAAGGCCGTCGTCGTCGTAACGCCGAGATTCCAGCATATGATAGCGTAACAAATAGCCTGCGAAATAGCCGTATTTGCGGAAATATATTCTCCTGATAAATATATTTTGAAACAAGTCCGCATGACAAAAAAGTGGGTATAACTATGCGTGCTGTGAAGTTCTGGAAACATTTTTAAAAACTATCCAAGTCTTAGTAATACCATTTTCTTTTCCAAGGCAATCTGAGCAACACATACTCGTAACTCATAAATGTTAAAGTTTTCAAAGTAAATTTAACGATCCTTTATAAGAACATTTACGAAATAGAGATGTTTTTACTTTATATTGTCTGGCTTATTCGGACTTTATTGAAGATTATGTCTACGTGTACATAAAAAAGACAAAGAATCCAGACTTAAGGATTCTTAACAAAACGTCTGAAGGAATTCTTTATTTGTGTTTGTCGAATTACTGTTTTCTGAAAATAATTTTCGGGAAAAGTCATTGAATAAGTATGTAGAATAAAGTTTCTTATAACGCGAATTTATTTTATTTTGTTTATTCAAGCATTAGATACGTTGGAATAGGCTTTGTCTTCACTGCTCAATAACAATGCTCCGCAGTCGGTTTCTGTAGCCCCGCGAACCGCAAACGACATTCCCCAGAAACAACTGCTTGTAACCACCTGCTCGTTATATAACAGTATTGGTACACAAACTTGAGCATTCCTTGCTCGTTACTGGGCTATTCGAGTTATTACTGAAGGACGCATGCTACGAGTATAATGAGCAATATAGCATGCGTTGTTACTGTTGTTGCAAAACTTTGATAAGCTAGTTCAATGAAAATGTTACGGGTGAAAGTTTGAAGTGTTTTACACTTTATGCGGAGTTGTGAAATAACAATCAGAACAGTTCGGAGCGAACAAACATAAGTCGGCGTGGTAATGAAAACAGTAAGCACAAAGAAAATAGTAAAAAGTATGTTATAAGCAAACATTTGTTCAGAGCAAAAAGACGCTCAGCGCGGTGGTAAATAAGAAAGTGAGATTTAAACATAGATGTAAGACGTGTTATTAGTTTATTTAGAAAACCATGGTGTAGTTCACTGCTTAAGAATAATAAATTACAATATATTACGAGTTGGAGCAAATTCTTTATAACAAATATTTGTTCATATGAATTCTGGACACCGTGACTGTTGTTTTTGAATCAATCTCGAAACATAAAAGCTGTTTTCTTTATTTAGGCAGTTGTAATTTTAATGAAATTTAATTTAATCTCATAACATCATATGGTTCAATCTAAATATAATTTAATTTCATATATAGTATCAAATGTCACTTTGCCATAGAACTAAGAGCGACCTTAACATAATTTCTCCCCATGTTTACGCAAGCCCTAATTGCGACGTGAAATGTAAAGAGAATTATTAACGAAAGAGAATTACGCTTGATCTATTAGAGCCGTGTTTAATTTATATGTATGTGTCTCTTGCAGGTAATTAGTGGAACGATCTTAAAATTATAATAATTGCGTTATGTAGATATAATATATGCAGTTGGATAATTAATGAGTACATCATTATTATGCATTCTATATTACATATGTATTATACATTATTATATACTCATACATTAAATTAGTTTACATACCTATATCAATTGGCAAAGTAAATAAGCCCTGATAGGCTATTTAGCCATTTGGTAAGTGCCTACATTAGCAAGCAATAATAATTATTACATTTTTAATTCTATTGTTAAACCCTTTGCTGTGATAATGCTATAGAACCTATATATAAATGTGGGAGTGTAGCGTATCCAATACGAAAGATTAAATCAATTGTATCTGCAAAGAAAACTTCACTAATTTTATTTAACCAAACAATCATCTTTGATATCTACACAAATATTTAAATAAATTAAACGAAATACTATATTTAAACGAGTTGTTCTTTTTATAAACATGACTTTTTATTTACGATTTCGATATTTATATTGTAAATATTATATATTATTTATATTTATTGATATTCTTCAGAATTTCTCGTTATTGGTATAAAATTCGTCACATATTTTATGTACAAATGAAATCTACCTAACGGAACGCGAGCTTTAAGACGTGTGCGGGTTTTTTTCGAAAATGAATCATTATTATTCACCGAGACATTCAACACGGTGACAAGGAGCTGCGTAGTAACAAAAAAATGTAACACTCGCTTTACTGTGTGACATTAATGTGTGAGTTACATGAGCAAATAAGGTTATGTATCCAATTTGTTCTCGGGGGTCGCAACGCATCTGTGATCGTTCCAAGACAGAACTAATTTTCATAAAACGTTCAGGCTGTGAGATAATTAAAAAACTACGAGGTAGAAGATTCACTTATTCACTTAGAATATTCACCAACTAATTCTTAGTAACACGTATCACTAACTGAATTCACACTGACAGTCCCATTTTTATAGCCCTTCTAGAGGTCGATTGCAGATATCTATGAAAGGCAGCGACCTTTTTGAACTTCTGCCTGATCGTTAAATAAAAAAAAGACAATAAAAAGACTAGTAAGTTTAATGAGCTTGAGTAATCTCTCATGAAATAATATAAAATTATTCGCTAAAACAAACATTTCATAATTACAAGTCCGATGTCAAAATACGAAATTTATGAGATAGGTATTGCTTCTCGGTCATTTGATATTCTAGAATCTAGACAAAGCATGTTTTTCAGTAACACGAACACGTTCCATTTTTATATTGGACCGTTTCTTTTTTCACTGCTGTGCCGAATGACTATTTTGCTTTCAGCAAAAGATTCGACTGTAAGTTATAATTTTTTTTATCATATTCCAGTGAAACAGTAGACATTTTTTCAGAACATATCCCAGCACATGGTTGACTGCTTTTTCATCTGTCATGTCCGTTTATTGTTAACACCGTTCTAACCGATGACAGCGATTATTGAAGACTGATTGTTTGCCAGCTAGCTGTTGAAGTTGCAAGCATTTATTGAACAAACGAACGTCTGCTCGTCCAGAACTCTCCTCTGTTACTTTAAATTAGGCACTTATCAGTTAACAGGGAAATATCTAGCAAAATCATCACTTCACATAATGTAGCAATTTCGCAAGATTTTTTATTTATCTAATTTCATCGGTTGTTCTATTCAGTGAGGAAGTAATTTATTTTCCTTGAATAGTGCGAAAGTTAATAATTTACTCTCCGACTGATCTACATAAAAAAGCTACAACTAAAACATAATAGCTACACTGTATTCAATAGTCATTGACGATTGGTTAAGTCTTGGTGTTGTACGGAAATTAATACAAGGGTGGTTTTATTTCAGTTTTAACTTTGTTCTTCAAGTTTACTTTATACAATCAATAATATTTTTTTTTATATTAACAAATAGGCTAAGTTCGGGAATGACTACTTCATTAAAACTACCTGATAGCTATAGGTATATATTTAAAAATGTAGCATCAGAGGATTGTTCAAAGCGAAGAAAATAAGACAAATTAAGCTTTAACCCGTAAGTCCCTGATTATTAATGTGCAACTGCCGCTGGTCACAGTAACAATAAATATTTAGTTAGCACTATTCCACTATGATCATATTATGTACCTAACTAATTTCGGGGAAAGTAAAATCCGATAATACAATTGAATGTATACGATGACGCACAGCGTTATCGGAGTCGAAGATTGGTTTGCCCATAAACATTATTTAGAATCGAGTGAGTACACAAATTACCTAACATCACGTCTAATATGTTTGCTGCGTTGAGTAAGCAAACTCGCAAATACCATCGCACGAACGGATATTACGTGAACCACAAGCACGATCCTCCTTACGGCCAAGTATTATGAAAAGTAGGTACTGCAGCTGCGGCGCCAGCGAGAATAAAATTTCATAACATATTTCACTTAAATACGTGTGTTGGGAAATAAAAATGAGCTTTGATATTAGCTTCCTGCGTCCCTCTAGTGCATTTACAATATTTTTCAGCTTTAAAAGCATAAACTTGTAGTGTTAGTCTAGTGTTTCTATGTCACTAGGTATGTCTGTATATAATTAACACGCGAGGAAGAGTTGAATAGAACCTCTTATGTATTGTTTAATGCGTTGTGCTGATTACCATCACAGTAGCGGCTTACAACGAAAGCCAATTAGACTCTATTGAGGATAGAGTTTTTTGACGCAAACTCGATATTCACGCCGCGAACATGGGATTATGTTGTATAAGCGTGGGACGTGATATATAGTTAAATTAATCTTCCAAAATGAAGATTATCTTTTGATTGAATTCAATTAAAAAAGAGTCCCATCGTCATTTTAATCCACAATTTCGTATTCACTTTTTCTCATAAACAAATGAAATAAGTAATATATTTGTAAGTTGTAAGTTTTTTCTACAAATATTAGACTATAAGACCAAAAGAAATTGTATGATCATTAGGAAAGTTTCTTTCCGAAAGAATTTCTTTATTTTTTGCTCAATTCTTCGTAAAAAGCATCGTAAACGACAGTCCCATTGACATTTATTTATAGACCCGGAGAGAATCATATCAATTCAATATTACTATCTTATGTGGCTTTCGTAAGGACCTAATATATTTCTCATTTCTCCAATATGCCGTTTTATTACGAAGTGAACGCGACAAAGATAAATGTCTAGTAGACAGTTAATACGTACTTATCGATAGTTATAATAACTTGTGAACTCATGAATTATTAATTCCCCAGTGTTTTTTAGGATAAGTTCTTTCAACGAAACGTTTTTAACCATCACCAAAGGGCTTATAAAGTTTCTGTAAAGATGTAAAAAATTAAGCCTATTAATTTAAATTCAAATAATGTCACAGTGTTTTACGAAAGTTGGTATCGACAGAACGATGAATGAATTGACGTCCTAAAATCTACACTATCTCGGGCGCCTCACCGCAAGGTCTGCGGTCATTGGTGGAACCAAAATATTTGGTGTTCAATTAATCTCAATAGTTTAAACAGAAATTATGAACACGGCTTTGTTAAAATGTAAAACTTAAGTCTACAAAATTCGAGACGCAATTGTTAGACCCTACCTAAGGCGTCGTTTACCGACCCTAATTACTAAAAAAATAAGGTACCAATGTAAAGGTAATTATGATTTTAAAAATGCAACATGGAATACGCATCAAACATGTAACGTATTCAAAATGAAGTAATTGTAGGTAAAGAAACGTAAAAAAAGAAAAATGAAAAAGACGACGAAATATTCAGGTTGTTAGTTAACAAATGCTCACTGTGAAAATAAATCCAGATTAAGTAACTCCACTTCGCTCCTTCAGTTTGTTTAGATTACCACATGCACATATAATATGGTTTGCAAAATGCGTTTATACGTGGTAACGTGGAATGAATGGGCGTTCTACATTGTGTGGTACGGTTATCCGGTACAGGGTCAAGCTGCTAGCTGCCCGGTTACCGCAACGACGGTATTTGCCGTTAAATGTGTTTTTTATCGCAAAAGACAATATAGACTAAACATAAATACAACAAGGATTTAGCAGGTGACCCGCTTTTACTTAGTTAAGCATGAAATTCATTAAATAGCTATGAAAATTCATTCAACACATTCTAGGTTACTGGTTAGTAATTATTGCTACTGAGAAATTTGCAATTCATGATCCTTGAACCTTGAAAATTTACCCTGTCCAGACGTGGTACTAAAAACAGTTGTACAATGTTACAAACAAAGTTACAAAGCCAGCGGTTAACGATCCGCCGCCTACCAAAACGACGTCCATTTGAAGGCTTATGCATTCAGTCCTATTTCCCATTAAACACAACATGCTAGGGGGATATTGGATAGTCAATGTTATTTCAATCAAAAGTCCACAAATCCACGTTCACAAAAGGCACAATGCGATGTGTAAACAAACGTATTACATGACAGAGCTAAATGATAAAAACATTTAAGTAGTTTTATTTTTATTTTTTAGAGTCTATTTACAATTTTTACATTTATATAGATGACGTGAACTGGAACATAATGCACTATATTTAAAATATATACAATGCTAATATTGAATGAGCTAAAGAAATGTGCCGAGAAATAACAGAATTGGGTACAATCAATATAATCTAGCATAACTGGCGTTAGAAACGACAGTAAAGGCGTTGTAAAAACATTCTATTATACCTGTGTATCTTAATAACAACTTTAGATTGAAAAATTGTAATATTATTCTCGAAATTCTTATAAAGGCAAAGAAATGTCTGCATATATTCGGATATGGATCAAGGTGCAATATGACAAACTGGGTAGAGCTGAGATTTATGTGCAATGTTGAATGTATTATCGGAAAATACGGACCAGTGAAGAAGAAACAACATTAGAATATCGATCATGATTTATTGCCGTACATTTTATTAAATCATGAATATTTAACGTTCGTACGTAATTGAATTTATGCATGAAATATGATCCGCTCGTTTGCTGTTCAAGATATTTAAGCGCTACCTCTAGAAATAATAGATAGGATTAAAACAACGGTTCAGGTCTGGCACGAATCTCTTTGTAATAAATGAATGTTTCATGAATGGGCTGAATTCGCGTCGACTGGTCCCAGCGAACGATAGCATTGGGACGTATTTTTAGCGACATGCATATGTACATGCAACTAAACGAATGCCGTGTAAGCTAAACACGTTATACATAGGTTCTATTCTCAATTTAAATTCGACACCGGTAAAATGGAAATCTTCACTGAAGTATACAACATGTAAACGTAACAAGCGTTATTAACAAGTAATACCTAGGTATTGACTGTTCTAACAGCTCCTATAAGCGACAACAAATTAAGTATGACTTCGCCTGCTCGCTCTTGCATAAAAATGAGATATGTCTTCTAAGATATTTTAACAAAATTAACGGCCTTTAAGAGGTTGTTTATAAACTTGAGTTATTGTTGAAACATATTTTATATATTTATATTCTTCCTGAAATACCATCTGAAAGCTAAACGAAATGACTAAATTTCTTTTAGGGTTTCCCATATTATTATGCAAAGGTAAGCATATATAAATGTTTGTAGTAAAATACAATTTTTATAACAATTTCGCGTTTAACATATTCGACTATTTGCTTAGATCATAAATGTACGAGCAAGTAGACCTTTCGCGAGACACTTCGTTCAATCCTTATTCCAGTCGCACAATAACATTTTACTACTTCTCGAAGTGCGTCCCACTAACCCCGTTGTTACAGAAATTTCAAAGTGGAAAAATGGAAAACCAAATTGCTTTGCTCATAGTTGAGGATATAAGAGACAATAGGACTGTAGGTCGGTAATGTTTCATATTCTTTAACGCTGTGATACGTTGCAAGGGACCTACATAAGTTTTTATTTTAATTTACAAAAGATTTTCTTTGCAAAGAACCAAGTATGGAAACGTGAAAAATGTAGTTAATTAAATCCCTGTTAAAAATAAAGAAAATAAAAACGGAAAAATGTTAAAATATTTTTTTCATATTATCGAAATTCTTTAGTTATTAAAATTTCGAAGTAGGCTAAAGGCATCCATCACCGTTCTGCCTTTATTAGAAAAATTTGAACCCGTATTTTTCCGTAGGGAAATATAGATGTTTAATGAAGCACAAGACGGGACTCCGCCAAAGGTCCCTTTCACTCTTTATTCCTGTTATTTTTCCAATAAATGAAACGTGTATTTTTTATATCACGTTATCTGTGACAAACAAATTTAATTCTGAAATGGAAACAAATCGTCGAACCAAAGAATATTTCAAGAATTCGATTGGATTCTGTTAAGATAGGTAGCGCATAAATTTTCCGGAGCATAAAAGTGCCATGGGTTGTATTCATTTGTGGCAGGAGATTTCGGTTTTCTGTACAAAACTGAAGGGTCGAAGCCGTACAGAAAGGTATCTACTATGCCACCCCGCATTCGAAGAGTGTAATGCGCTCTAATGGTGCGTTAACTATTAAGCGTCTCCTACCTACTATGTCTTATCTATTTGAGTCGTGAGTTGAATCATTAATGATAACTAGCGGTCACCAAACATTAAAAATATATCTTATGTTGTAAATTAAAAATAAGAATTTGTGAGGATAAATGTGTGTTGATGTCAAACATCAATTGAAAATTAGACGCTTGTTGGTGACATAACGCAATAGTAGCGTGACAACCAGACAGAAGATTTAACAAATGGTGAAAGTTCACAGTCGTAGGCATGCCGGATCTCTTGTTTGGCGAGATGACTTTGATGGCCCGCGTTTTATCTAATTGAATGTCACTGGGCAGGTGCGTATCTACTCGTTGCGATTATAGTTTGAACTTTAAAAACTCCCGGATGTCACCATTAACTATCTCAAAAGAGGGCTTTTAAAGATATTTCAGCTGCACCTAATTTATTTGATCTGATTTGTTAATACGAGTTCTAACATCGCTTCTCTTATGTTTTTTCGACCGTCAAACGGAAATATAAGTGAACCTACAAAAACATCATTATTAGGTACTTTGAAAGAAACACGGCCGGGCCGTCGATAAAATTTATGTGTCATTTGATATTGCCTACGGGCTGCTAAGGTCATTTGTCATAGCGTCGTTTGCCACTTAATACCTACAAAAACCACTTTCCACACGAGCCGACTGCAATACACACGTCGTCTGAAATGGAGCGGCAACTTAATAGGACCTGTTCTTTTTGCGTTTACTTTACGCAACATGATCGACGCAATATTTTTACTTCGATTCCGCTGTACTGATTAATTCGGTTATGATAATACTACCTAGTTTTCATATGCGTGTACGTTGCAACTGATCGAAAGTTCGAGAGGAATAATTAGTCAGTAATTAGTAGTGTGTTGCATTTTCAAGTATTTCGAAAAAAAAAATCCTGTTGTAATTCTACGACTCGCAATCTTAAGACAACAGTTACAAACTAAATTTTAATTTAAAATTTTAACGACATTATCAGGAGATTTAGTAAAAATTAATTTACTATAGTTCCTTTATTTATCCAAGTTCATTTTAACGTATATAATTTAGTTAACACATGTTTACTAATTAGATAGCATATTCCATTTCTTCGATATCTTTACAAATGTCATGCACGACTAAGTTACGTCTGTATTTATAATGTGAGCTTATTCAACTTTGACCTAATACTAAAATTAATACGTTCCTTTAAATAAATAATAAAGAAATACCTTAAATGTTTAGTTATATCTCGAATATAAACTAATAATGTATTGTACGTAATAGAAAAAAAACATTTTTGTTATAAGTCCTAATAGATCAAATATCAGGAAAATATCAGGAAAAAGTATCAAGTTACATATGATAAATAATAAATGGAAGTGTAACGTCGCTACTATATTTTGCTTAATCGATAGTAAAAGACATATTTATTTAATTAAAAAGTATAGAACATAAGTAACTAAAGACGAGTAAAATTATACCAACCTAAAATAAAATTCTCTCAAAAATTCCAAACGTAAACCTTTTGACGGGATCGCCACAAGTCACTTAACGTGTCGGTAGGGTTTATTCGCGAGGTTGGTGACCGGGGAACGCTCGAGCGCGGGGCACTGCTGCGCCGGAGTCGACGGTCGTGCACACACTGCCGCCGCACTCTCCACGGACCGGTATGAAAGTATTACACCAAATTAATTTCATTTACTCCACGCTAACATTTGCCATCTGTTATGACAATTTTGCGCAACCCTAAACCATCGTGGTTGTCGTGGTCTATTCATCGTGCTTTTTCAAAACTATTCGAGAGAGCCCCGACAGCTGTGGTAATGTCGTGTTGTAAAAAAAATATTATTTTTATTTTATTAACACGAAATGTAGTAGCAAATATCTCAGTTGAAGTTGAATTTGACCCCTAATGATGCGACATGATGGTAGGTATCAATCCGAACTCATTGAATAAGATATTAAGGTGTAGTTACTGTATTTTTACTGCCATGAAATCGGAGACGTACTTGTAAAGGCCAAGTCAACAGTACTTCTCATTTCATTTCAAGTTTGTCAAAACCGTAGCTTATGGAATTCCTTAGTCACAACTAATTTGTAATAAAGCGCGACTGTACGTATGTATGCTAATTATTTTTATTTCAAAGTACTAAAGCATAATTGAAATAATATGCTATGCAATCCTACGCGGAGCATTTTGTTTTAGGACTAGTGATTTGTTAATCCCGTTATAGTAAACAATATTATGCAACAGATTCATAGCTGAAAACACACTCACGCCAAACCCTTTATCCGAATGAAACTTTCGAAGTACGATCTTCGAATTTATTTTATCAAGCAATATAAAAACATGTGTATTTAATGAGGGTTACGTTATTTTTTCCGCTTTAAAAAGTGTCGTAAACGAAGAAGGAAGACGTTAGAGTTACAAAGATTTTAATTAAACCGCGCAAACGAATGAGTTTATTGTCGACGCGACGCGACGCCACGCGCTCAGACGCAATATTTGCAGCCCCTGCAAATTACGCCCTATACATTACACTGAAAAAGTGGAACGCCCTTTCTTAACGTAATACTCGTCTTTAAGCTTTTGTACAGCATTCAACGTTGAAACGATTTATCATCCATACTACCTAAATGCCCTTTTGAAAAAAGTTCGTGTTTTCTCAGGATGTTCCACCTGCTTTCCTTTTAATTAAATGCCTTCTCGTGTGCCTAATTCTAAAAGTAATTTAGTTAAATTAATGAATACATAAATGTAATGTACATTAGTAGGAAGATTAATAAATAATGCTCGTCTACTTAAGCATTTCTGTTGTCTAAATGGACATTTTTCATCAAATAACTCAAACGAATACAAGTATGTTAGATTTCATATATGTTATACATATATATTTTGCTAAACAAAAGCATTTTCCGTAACACATTCCATAACTATAGTAAGGACGGAGAGATAGCCCATAGAGATCACCCATAACGTAGTCTGCAGATAAGTTGCTACCCCGTGGTCGTAGGAATTTCGCAGTATGTCGAATGTAATGGTAAGATAAAACAACAGTAAAGATAAGGTAAATTTGCAGAGACTTGCCGTAACTGTCAAATTCACGCCGAACAAGTAAACAGTTGCATTATTTATTATGTTTTCGTTCATTCGTTGCTATTTTCAGATACGCAAGGTTTACTCGTATATGTATCTAAATATATGAATAATATACTGACACATTTGCAAGCTACAAATAGTGTAGTTTGCTATACACTGTACCTAAGAAATAGATGAATTATAAATTACCGGTAGGTACGTACTTATTGGTACCTAATAATAGAAAATTTATGTCTGTTTAGAAATACATAGCCAAATTATGTATGTATGTATGTCTTAATCTATCCTTTGACATTAAACTTCGTGAAATAAATATTTATTCTTTCTTTCTTAGAAATGTAATGTCTTAACTCGAAAGTCACCTGGGTGTTGAGGTGACACTAAAAAATAACAGTTACGTTTGCGGAAAAGCGAGGGTAATAATTTATTTTGCGTCTGCGACACCTGTCGTGTCGTGTTTTCTTAAATCTATTCATACTTGATGGATGGTAAAAATCAAAAGTGATAAACTGCGTATCAAGGCAAACATTATAATATGTTAGGTGTCTTGTTGAATCAGCTTGTATTGAGAAGGTTTCCGTGGCCATATTTCAAGATATTTAATTTTTTCTTCCTATAAATAGATTTTTGATATTAAAGCATGTCTGATTCGTTTCCATATTATTAGGTTGCTTTTACAATTCCTAAGGACTCTTCGGGTTAAAAATGATGATCATGGATGATTATGGAAAAAGGTCCATTAGGTTAGATGATCTTAACGTGAAGGAGACTTAAGTTTGGTTGGGCCTCACGATATGAAAATTTTGATAACCAACTTAACACATATAGATACAACCGATTTCGGAAACCTACATAAATTAGACTTCTCCACAACGTTAAGGCGTGTGAAGTCTGCAAATACGCCCCCGCCCAGCGTGACCTCTCCGAATGAGAAGGGTTAAGGACATCATTATGACCTGAAGACCCCTCTCCAACAGTGGAGCCATGAAATTTTTAAGAACGAGGATGTTTAAAATCAGTTATTAATTTCAAAAGTAAAAAAAAACTCGTGTAAAAGTATATTCAATACCCATGTAGTAACTATGTGTGTGGAAGAATTATCCGCCATTTTCTAAACGTGCTTCTAACATGCAGATGTTCTTGGGCTGCAGGGATTAATTTCTATTCGGCGTCATGCATGACTATTATGCATTTAAAATACTTAAGTAAACTGTTCATTACCAATTAATATTTATTCTTCAAAGGATAACGATTGTTCGATTTCGTGGGTGTTATTTAAAATGTTGCTATCCGTCTTTTATATGTAGTACTTGTAATAAGAGGCAATTATAAAATTGTCATGAATATAACGAAACTTGTCTTGTACGTACGTACAATACTGGTGTATTTCAATAACTATCGGTCAGTAGTAATGAACTAGGACCGATCGATATCCAGAGTGCGTGCTCCCGGATGCCTACCGTCTGAATATTTAAGGAATTTAGAGAATATAGCAGCAGTGATCCTCATTCAATATTTGACGACCATTTATCAATTAAACAAAGCCCTGATTTATAGTCACGCATGCTGTATCTACGATGACAAAACACGTCACGCTTTAAATGTTATGTAGTGCTAAGACCATTCTTTCGTTTATGGAAATGCAGCGCATCACACATTGCGTTATGCTCCATTCTACGAGACCTACTAGTAACGTTACGTACATTATAATTAATACACAAAAAACAGAACGAAAATAAATATATCTCTTACATAATAATAATACCTACGTAAATATTACTATATATTACATCATATTTTTACAGTGTAGTCTAATAATTAATTGTATTATGGTTGAAAGTGCTTGGTATATACGTCTAAACATTGACGGTTTCGACATCGCAGATAACACAATTGTGGCAGGCTTTAAATACCTAAGGCTTAAATAACTAAAGGGTTTATATCCGCCTACATTAAAACAGAAGGCTTGCTCATTTAAGTATTAGTTGATTACAATTAAATTAAAGTGGAACCATTGGAAGCTTCGCCAACACTTTAAGCTTTGCTATCTGTTAACATCTAGATAATATCGATTAACTTGGTCGGTGATCGAGAACAATTTGAAGCAACGTCGATCACATTTGTACGAAACCCGAAAAGCCAATCGTCTTACTCCGCGTTGGGAATATCAATGGGCCGTTTTAGGGCAAAATTGTTTGATTAGACCTTCGCTGAAGGGTCAAAAGCTTTTCATATAACTAAACATGTATGTTATTGCACCAAAAGTAGCCTCCTAAAACAACTACATTGTGAGTTTCTTTCTCTTTACTTTGCTTCATTATTTCGGGTGCATATAAGATTTTTGTGCTTGTAACTTGCATGCATTTTTGCGGTTTAAAATATCGTAAATAACATTCAATGAACATTTAAATATTAATTTCATCACCACCGTTTGAATTAGATTTAAGGAATATTGCATATATTATTTTCCTTACCGCATTGAGTGTACTCGGGCAATGAACATTCGGAACAAAGTACCATCTATGATACCTTCGTGAAAGTCGACGTGGAGTGAAAATTGTGCATTGTTATTCTTACAATGCTAATAGGTAGCTGACCCACAATAAGATAATACATTCACAAAGAACAATAAAGTTGTATCGACGCAGTAACATCAAAAGTTCCTACTGTTTCTTGTTAATAATTCATTTTGCAACTCTACTTATTCCTTAGCCGGCATGGCCACTAAGCCCTATATCTGCCAATCCAGGCTGGAGCAGCGTGAAGTATGAGGCTTTGATTTATTGATGAAAGAGACCCATTCTCAACAATGGAGTGTGTGAATTCGTTTCTTAACATAAGTTACCCAATAGAACGGAATCATCCGTGTCTTATTGCCAAATTACTAGGCAACGTAAAAAAACCGTAACGAGTTTAAGAGTTGTAGGCTAGCTGCCTAAATAAACTTTCTATCAGACGTCTGATCAAACGGCCTTCATTTTTCTTCATAAGCATTTACGTTCGGTCAAGGATATTACAATGCAAATTGTTACTTAATATTTGTAAAATATAATTACGGTGGAACATGTAGACACTTAGTTATGTCCGTAACAAGATACGTTGATATAACTGGTATTAAAAAACATTGCAAAACCAATTCAACAGCCGAAAACGATTACTGTAAATCACTAATATTTATTACGTTCGCACTATCTTATAAAGTTAGACGCAGATGCTCGATTCAGGTGTGCGCGTGTGGACATAGACAAGTACTAATAGCCTATAAATAAGCACCAACAGTGCATGTTGTGTACAATAATATGTTTTACGAATAGACATAACCGATAATTATCTTGCAACACTTATCTACATAGTTTTACACACTTAATTGAAACGTTCCATCTGCTACTCTATAATGTTTAAAACTAAAAATAACAAAAATTCATGTCGCACAATGTAGAGGCTTCCTTTATTTTATAATCTTCCCACAGGAACGGAATACCTAAAAAAAAAATTAAAGGAGCTCAATTAATTGAAAAAAAAAACCCTTTTCAAATTGTTCACAAAATATTTTTTTTAATACACACACAGACACATAAATAGTTTAGGTATAAATTTTACTTCAGTTTGAAAATTGGTGCTTTCTGCCTACCCCGTTAGATATCTGGCGTGACGGTATGTTGTTGTTTGAAAAGTGGCAAAAATATTTAAGTATTGTATCAGTGAACTGCTTAAAACCGCCGTGACCCCGGCGCTATGGTGCTGCCTAGTTCGATCATAACAGACTGAGAAGGCACAGTACTTGTTAGTGTAGCTTGCGACAACCAATAAGTACCCGTAGTAAAATTGTGCAACTTACTGATTCCGGACGATTCGTGTGATCGATGTAAGCTACGTAAAGTATTTATGCTGAGCTCCAAAAAGTAGTAAAATATGTTGTTAGAATTTGATTTTCCTAGAAAATTGATGTGCTCGTAGCCTTGGAACAAGAAAATCAAACAGCAAAGCTATATAAGACATGTTCAAGTGATTTCAACGATTTATTCTTACTAGTACCACTGATCAGTACCATCGGTGTTAATATTGTGTAATGTATATCAATTTTTTTTGGTTGTGCAATAAGGAATAATTAGGATACTTATTCTTTAAAAGGAAGGCTAACAATAGGAAGAAGAACAACCAGGTAATAATAAGTAGTCTAGTGTCAGCAATATTAGTTTACCTTTTACATTAGAAAACAGCTCTTTAAAGTGTTTGTAACTCTTTAACGACCACGTTCTTCTTGCATAATTAGAATTGAAAGACAACCTTCGTTATGTTTCACATAAGTTTAAAAGTGTATGTAATAGGTAAGTATATGTAAAAAAATGAGTAGGTTTCGTAAATTTATTTGGTGTTACTATGTATAAAAAGTTACACTATTACTATCTAAGATCTAAGCAGTTTTTAATATTTGTTCTTTCGATTTGTCTGTACAAAATTAGTTAACTAGTTTACACTTTACAGATTCATTACTTTGACATTTGATTAACATTTATATAAAGTTATATTATTGAGTGATTGTATCAGTATAATACAAACCAAAATTATTAATGTTGGCGATTTACAGGTTTCTCTATTATTAAGAAATTGTAGTAACAGTGTCCAGGAATTCCTGTCCTTGACTTCATAACGTATTGAACGAATCAAAATTGTCACGACATAATCAATATTCTGATAGCATCACCTAGTAATGGGTGAACGTGTGAAATGCAACTTTCTTTAAAACTGTATGAAACAAAGATAATTGCGATATTTGCGTTACACGGTTCCGAGATGACTTCATAACTTCCTCCGTGTTTGGTATTGTTCGTTAGACTCTCAGTATTATCGTCGTTATATGCAGTAATTTGCGGTACAACATTATGTTTACGGTTACATGGCTGATATTATTAAATCGGATTATCTGTGCTCTGTTATACACAAATCACTCTCCTTTTTGTAGTGATGTTCATAGTTTTTGTTACCTAATGTAGTACATTTTCATCTCCGGTCTTCACACCGCTGATATAACTTATTCATCATCCAGTCCTTTATAGTTTCTCTGTTCGATACAGGTCTCCTCTTAGAGTGAGATGGTCACGACCATAGTCTGCCACGTTGGTCAACTACGGATTTATAGACCCCACAAGCTCTAGAAAATATTACGTAGAAGTGTAAAATATTGTAACACCTTCATTGTTTTTGCATTTCGTCGTGATTTTTTCTTGCACGTAACAGGAAGTGATAATCGTTCCTAAAAATGCATATATGAAGTCAGATGCTTGCCAGGATTTCAACCCCAGGACTACCGAGTGGCAGGTTAAAATGTAAACTATCAATGTTGAATACATATTAAACTAGTCGTTATCTGTATATAAAATTCCAGACATGGGAGATTTTGATGTTTTTTTTTGTATTCTTGGGTTGTGGTTATGAGCTATAGTGGAACCTGATAGCCCTGTGTTGTTCAGATCCAGATTTGCGGTAAAGTTTTCTTTGCATCTTTTTTGGAATCCTCACATAAAAAAGCATGCTATGCCAAATATTTAGCCTTTTCCTCGTAAATACGTAATTACAACTAAAATATAGATTCGCATAAAGTTATGTCAGCAGTAAACCTCGTTAAATTTTAATACACATTCCTACGTACCCCACGTTGGTACAATATCGTAAGAGATCGCTTAAATTTCATAAGAAATCCTATTTACCTGTTTGGATTCTTTAACCAGTAATATAGTTACATTTGATTGTGTATCTCGAAACGAATCATTAGCGATAATTTCACAAATTACCAAACCGATTAAGAAGTTTTTAGGCGTTTCGTTAATTTTAAATGAAAACTGTTGTGAGACTGAGTGCATTATGCAATGAGATCGTTCGTCCCAACCGGAGCAGGAAAACCATTTCTACGTTTGCGCAAGCGCCGACCTCGGGATAGCGCACGGTTCCCGCAAAACTTGTTTCACATTGGGAATTCGCGGGCCGCGCACCACGAGACTGCATTCAGATACTAACATTATTCATTATATTCCTATTCATTGCTTGGCAAGTTCACTTCAAAGCAACATGTCTTTCACCAAATCAGTAATGAAGAAGTAAATTAAAGCTAGTCGGCGTTGCGGCCGTTCGTTATGCAACCATTGCGTGGCGCGACGCGGAAGGCAGTGCACTCGGCCAATGGAGCAGCGAACGCTGCGCAATTTTAGCACGTTTGCATGCCAGCCACTATTATATATCCTTATATATATATATATATATATATATACGCTTTAACTTGTCAATCGCGAGTATTATTATGCGATCGAACAAAGGCAACAGATCTCTAGGTAGTGTCTGTGGCAACACGTTGTGACTCTTTTAGTAAACTAATAAACAACGCCGTTCACTCGAGTGTGCGGTGTTGTGACGGTGGCGCGACGATGCGCTTGTGCAAGCCACGTGTCACGGACTTCGAAAGTGGGGTAACGGCCGGACAAGGCTGCCTCTCTACGCACGGGACAATCATAATGGCTAAGTTCAAAGTACAAGTACACATTCGAATTGCAAATTAGCGTCTTTGTTATTGGCAATTATCGGCTATTAGCTCAACGCGAGTTAATACTTCACAGTCGCGTAATCGCTGTGAAGGAACCTTCTGTTTAATTCGTCGCGAGTTAGCCGGGGTCACGGGATCCTAAACAACGACAAGAGGATGTAAATTAAACACGAAATCATTGTCCATCATAATAGTTTTATTATTTTTATATAAAAAACCAAATGCACTCCATCCATTCGTCATCTCATTATATATAAATACATTAAAGTTTCTTGCATACAGCAAATATCCCAAAAATAGCATTGGCTAATTACGACATTTAGCTAGCATTAATAACTACATAAGATTCATTTAACGTAAGCGTTCTATAATACACAATGTGATATTGGATACAGTAATAACTCCATAACTCGTTAATATCTTCCATTTTTTTTTAAATCTGACAATTGTTTATGTTTACATATATTACACGTCATAATTACTTTAATTAATTAACCTATTTTTGCTATAATTTCGATAAATCAATGGCGGAATCACGTAAAAGCAAAAGTACATACATATAACCACTATCGTAAGTACGAAAAAAAAAACTTAATACGTAAAAGGCTGGCACAACGAAGATCTAGACGTGTTACAAAATATTACAATTAAAGTTATAACTATTTAATATTACAATACGCGACAATACATGAAAATATGTACGTCATACAACTGACAATCTACACAATAAATAAGATCATGGAATGTTATTATGATTTCATCTCGTCCGTCGCCGGCCCGGGCCCAAACTCGAATCAGTATATAGATATAGATATATATATTATAAAAAATAATTCTAACTTCTCATATGATAAATTATAGCAAAAATACTTTAGGATATATAGGCCACAAAGAACGTCGAACGCACGGATAGCGACACGACAGCGATCGCACACATTTGAAAGCACTCGCTAAGTCCCCGCGCGCCGCTGTCCGCCGACCTCCGCGGGCGCACTCGCCGGCGGACGCTTCTGTGGACAAACACGCACGTCACTGACTGCACACGTTAACGGCTACTGCGATCACGGACATTTTCATATTCGGAGTATCATCTAATTCTGGAAGTTCATTAATTGTGGAAGAGTCGAGAGTATAGAGTGGTTAGAGAGACGCTGATTGTTAAGCTGGATATCGTGGGTTCGATTCTCACATAGGACAATTTTGTGTGATGAGTTGTTTGTTTGTTTGTTTTATGTCTGATCGTAATAAAAGCATTTACGTATAATTATTATAAAAATCGAGTAATACATATCACAAAAATGACAACCATTACACGAATGTACGTAATAAATTACCGGCTAGTGCGCGTGCGCGGCGTCGGCATAGAGCGTGGTGGCGATGTAGGTGGTGGGCACGAAGCCCTCCTCGCGCGTGTGCTGGCGCCGCACGCGCGTCCAGCCGTCGCCCGCGTCAGTCTCCAGCACCAGCAGCCGCTCGCCGCACTCCATGCGCATGGTGGAGCCGGTGCCGTTCGCTGCGCACCGAACAACAACGTTAACAGATCGACGATTACGACATATCCTCTCTTACATGGGAATAAGATTTAATTTAAACACTACATTCGATTCCATTATATACAGTGTATGTTATTCTGTCATGCTGTGGGGGTGTACTACACTCCTCTGTCTACCCCTTAGGGGATTACAGGCGTGATGTTACGTTATTCTGTCATGAGTTCACTTATAATATCGCTTCATTTGATATGATAAAAACAAAAATCTCACCTTCAAAAGCATACAGAGCTTTGCAATATCCTAACGGTTGTAGATCCGGTTCGTAATAATAATCAAAGTCCGATTCGTGGTCATGGTCGTGGCCGGGGTCATGGTCGTGGTCGTGGTCATGATCGTGGTCGCCGTTGGTGTGGTCGGCGTGCGCGGCCGCCATCTCTCCGCCCAGCCCCGACTCGGGCGAGCCGCCGGCCGCGCGCCCGCCCGCGCCGCACACGGAGCCGCCGCCCGCGCCCGCGCCCGTGCCCGTGCTCACCGACGACTCCGACGCCGACCGCGACAGCGACTCGCTGTTCGAGCCGATGCTGCTGGGACATATGTTTTACGGATATTCCTATTTGTCACGAACAGACACATGTATACAAATACTGATATATGTGGACTCGGAAAAGACAAAACGTAATTTTTTTATTACACTCTAATACTGTTTCGTGCCAAATGGATCGAAATGGTAAATAGTATGTGCCCGTTTTCCAAGTACCTTTTAGAAAACGACTATGTTGCTTTATATTTGATATCAATACAAATCCAATATCTTTTAGGAACGGTATTTTTTTTTACTGAAAACATGATATAAATAGTGCTCAATCAGCTTAAATAACAGGCGTGAGTCAATCGTAATCGGTGTTCACGTAGGAACAGTAAATGGCAACAGCGGCTCGGCGCAGGAGCGGCGCGCACCTGGCGGCGTGCGGCGGCGCGCCGTTGGTGCGCGCGGCGGGCGGCGGCGCGGCGGCCAGCTGCGACGCCTCGCCCAGCAGCTCCTCGAACTTGCGCAGCTGCGCGCGCAGCTTCTTCAGCTTGTCGCAGCACTCGTTCAGCTGACCTGCGCACGCCCCGCACCGCCATTATTACTCGCGACCTTCGTCACTTCTTTGTTAGTTCTGGCACTATCTCTGATGACGTGCTCTATCAATTCAGTATAGATTTTTGGTCAAACAAACGAGGCCTAAAGGACCATTAAAATCTGTTTAGAGTACAATAGCGATAGAAGTGAAATATGTTATTTGATGCAAAAAGTGTTATATGTACATAATAATCATCTGTACAATATATAACTCTTATTTTTGTATAGTCTCGTAATTTCAATCAATAAATATAGGACACATATAAATTGATCAAACCTTCAACAGTCATTGGATCTCCTAGGGTTGGATTCGTTTCATATACACCTTTCATTTTCATTAGACCTTCCATGGCAGCTTGTTCCTGTGCAACCTGAAAAAGAATATTGAAAAGGTGTTGAACAAATGAGTAGATTTACAAATTGCTCACATTTTATTTACATATATACTACTACTACATAATTCTCACCCATAGCATGTCATGTCAAGTATGATTGTGCAGTTTTTGTTCGTTAACACCTTTAGTTTTTTATTATTTGCGATTTACCTGGCTGGGTATAATATAAAACGTAAATGTGCAGATTTACTCACAAAGGTCAAGTTCAAATTTTTTGTTTGTGTACCTAAATATTGAGTTATGGGTTGTTAGGTTTGATTCTGAACCATAATTAATATTTATGTGATGAATATGTGTTTTCTGTCTGAATGTAAAATTAACTGTACAAAATTTCCTTTAGATATTTATACGCTTACATTAGGACTATGTTCCAAACTTTTTCCAGAGGTTGCTATAACTGTTACTAATTATCTTCAAAAGGGTTTTTTAACATAAATCTATTATTTATTCACACAAAATAGACAAGGTTAATAATGTTACCTGTTTATTCAATTCGTGAACTTTCGCTTGAAGTTTCTTTTTCTTCTGATTCGGTGGTAAATCTGAATAATCCTCCTTTCCATCGATCGACATGTTATTCTGAAATGTATCATGCGAATATTAAAAACAATTCACCGGTCAATTTGTCTCAGTGCACGCACACACACAACAACAACATCAACACACATCAAATGAATCTCAATTGCTTTGTACAATAGATACAGTCACTCTTTATTTGTATGTACATTATCTATTTCAACTGTTATACCGTTTGTACTTATTTTATCCCGTTGAATTTTATACTTACAAGAAAATTTGCAAATCATACAAAACCATCGTGTGTAATGTTTACAGAATTATGTACATTAAAATTAGCGTCGAAAGGACCATTTTGCAATGACGCCGCTGCAGTGTAAACGTGCTCTCGGAACTCTTAGCGGAAATTGCGCAACAGTTAGAACCAAGCGATGCACCCCACGCCAGATACAACCACGTTCTGATAACGTTCACTGGTCACTCCGCGGTGAACCGAAAATTAAAAACCTCAAGTGATACGTCGCCTCAACTTTCAAAGCGTATTAATTTCATTGCAAAATGAAATTTCTTTAGCTTTGGCTAATTAATTTTATAAGTAAACGTACATGTATATTTTATATCCAATTCTTTGTAGGTGGTAATTGTCGACGTTTCAAAAAGAACTTATGACTTAGAAAAGAGATGACTAGTTAGACTAGGTTGACGTGTTAGACAAGTTTCGCAACGTTTATAGATTTTGAAGGGTCATATTTGATTGCGAATATGAAATGAGAAAAATTCCACCTATTTTGCGATCCTCTAAATACGTTCGTGACCGCGTATAGTTTTTTTTAAATCAATTTGAACTTCACGGAGCCAGTGAATCGAACGATCATATCACAATAAAGAGAACGCGATGCGGCCTTTATTGAAATGAAAAAATACACTTCCATCAATTGGAGTGTAGTTATTGATGAAGTTTGATTCAATGTCGAGTCGCCACAATGAACAGCGGTCACCTTCGCGCGAGCAATGAACGTTACCAGACGCACGGGTCGCGCACACGGCAACTAACCTTGATCGAGTTGCACGCCTCAATGATCTTCTGTGGCCAAAGCGTTAGGCGTCGCGCCGGGAGGCAAACAAACAACATTAGACAGACGGACAGACGAGCAAACGGACTGACACCGTTCCACTGGCGAGTCCAAGCGTTTCGCGTAACATCATAAAAATTAGTGTGCATACATTTACAAAAAAACTTATCCTAATTTTACATAAATAAAATTTGCAAACGAATGAAAATAATGACACGGGGCAGTAAGAAACGATGGAGATAATATGATATAAGACAGAAAAAAGAACCGCGAGAGGGTCAAGCGAAATGAAAGTCATGCTTATAACTTGAACGTTTTCGCTGTCGCGGGTCGACTTACTTTTTCCATACGACAAGACACCGGCCGCCAGCAGCCAAAATATGAATCGGTTGTTATGTGTACCCGTGTTAGGTAGGGATCGATCAGGGGATAACAAATAAAAATGTATTAGTACCACCGTAATATGAAATAATCAATACGTAACAAAAAATATTCATAAAAAAAAAAAAACAAAAATAGTCGCAGGGACCATACCAGAAGCATTACGAACAAATAAAGTAATACTCTAATTATATAATATAATAAAAGTTAAAACAAAATATGATAAAAATGTCTCCAAAACATGCGCAAAATCAGCGAACGATCTAAGCGCCGCGAATACTGACAATCACTACACGACACTTTTAGATAAGTATCACTACATTTACTGGACAAACATCGCAACTTCATAAAGGTAATATAAAATAATTTCAGTGAATAAGTAACTACGTCAATTTTAAAACTGCACTACAAATAGTTTAGTTAAACGAAATTATGAGAATAACTAAATGCATTCCGTTTCATAGTGATGTACTGCCATATTTAGCTAGTATATCATTGAATCCTAGGAGATATTTGCAATATTAATAATTTAAATTGACATCGTGTATAGTAACGAACTTAATGTTTTGAATGCACATATCGCTGTACGTTCCACGCTTTATGAACGTTTGCTATTTGGAAAAACCGTGAGCCTCGAGAGTCCAAGATCGAATGCGACTTCACGAGGCTTACCGTGACGTTTACAAGTATTTAGCCACAATAGAGATAAAAAAAAACTGTAAGGTGAAGGTGCGGTGGCGGTGCTCACCTTGTTGGAGGTGAATATGGAGAGCAGGCCGCCGCGCTTCTTGACGCGCGCGCCGGAGAGCGTGCCGCGCGCCGCCGTGAGGTGCGCGTGCGGCGCGTGCGGCGCGTGCGGCGCGTCCGTGGCGTCCGCGCCCGCCGTGGCCTCGAAGCGGAAGTCCTCCGGCGGCACGAACCCGGACTTGTACCGCTCTATGACCAGCTGCGTGTCCTGCAATCGTAGGCAGCGAATCGCTCATCGCTTGTATTGCATGGCGCGTAGCTAATGACTCTAATAATGTAATAATTTACCCCTAATCTGAATTGAACCGTAACGAGACGTGCGGTCGAAGTGACCTAAAAGTCTAAACGCGAAAATATATAATTGTGTGTAATATATAATGATTGTAAGAAAAGACAGAAGATTAAGAATTAGAGCAGAGTGCATTAAAAGTATTATTACAAAATTGTTTTGTTAAGTTATCTAAATTGTTCTAACTACTTAAACCCATAATTAAATGTTTCAATTAATAATATTTTTATTATTATAATGAAAATACCTGCGTCATACAAATATAAAGACAATGTGTGACGTATTACAGAACAGTTACAAGTGAAAAGTTACAGAATAGTTCCGTTAAAATAAGTTTGTGAAGCACCAGGGAACTCGACGTAGACCGAATTGTACGAGTACAGTATTGGATCTTTACCTCTTTCTCATTAATACTATTGGCCGCTAGCTCCATGCCCTGCAGGCACTGCATTATTATAGGAAACACTTTCCTCTCCACGTCCACTGAACTCAACATGAAATTTTTGATATTCTTTATTCTCTTTTCGTCCAGGTCCTAAAACAAAATACACATCACGTCATATTAATGCCGTCATAATAAACAACATATTAATGTTGCCGTCATAACCGGATGAGAGATTTAATGAATTATATGTAACAAAGAATATATTGTAAATTAGGGGCAAAAAGTATTGTAAACAAAACATTTTAACTTCCTGTTCAATTCCAGAAAAAATATTTAGGAGGTAAAACATTTAAACATATTATGCTTAGCACTTGCTTAGGTACAACATTTAATTACTAACGAATTAGTTAATAAAAGAAATGTATAAAAATTGTGTATGAAAAAAACAATGATAACAAATTCAAATTGTTTTATTCATCATAAGGCACATACATACACTTAATGATGATGATGATGATGATCCAATGACCATTACATTAAAACCAAAAACATGTGACAATCACCATCAACGATTGCACGATACATTTTAGACACGATTTCGTTTTCATGATCCATTGAGACACCAATTGCTTTTGGCCTTTGTCCTCTAAAATGCACGGCCGCAACCCTCACACGACATGCACGTATAGAGCGCAAGTCACAAGTTGTGGCTTTCCATTTGACCCAGTTGGCGACGCGCCAGCCGCAGCCGAGCGCGCTCCGAGCTGCGGAGACATTTTCACCGAAATGTTGCAAACATTGCACACACTCTTCCCACTGATTGGACTCGAGCGAGTTAAAAATAAGACTTTAATTAAATGCCACTTTTGAGTACCGAATCAAGTATAAAAATGCAATTAATATATACTCCAATTAATATCTAAATTAAGACGAACACTATTATTATTATAAGAGCATAAGGTTTTATCATCAAATTTGACAATGCCATTACGGTTTACAAAAAAAATATTAAAAGGGCAATATTGAAAATGGAATAAAAGTGCAATAATATCTTGCCTAATTTTTTGCTAATATTTTGCTTAAACATCATAAAAACGGTCTAGATTACAAAGGTAATAAAAGCATAAATAAAATTGTATGTGATAGTTTTGAAACTACACAATTTTATGTTACAATACCTCCGACTAGATAAAAAGACACACTGAATGCGTACCGCGCGGAAATCAGTACCAGAATGGCTCGGTGTCCCAACAATGGTAACTGCGTGCATTATGAAGTGGTGACGCTTATATTTTTCATACAAAGGCGCGCTCCATGAACGCTCGCGAGTGTATTCTATAGCTTTAAATGCAAACGAACATCAGTGTAGTTGCGAGGAACATTAAATCACATTCGCATTCACGATCAGAGCGCAGAGGAAAATACTTTGTTTTCCTGTACGGTATGAAAAAAAAATATGACATTTTTCTAACTAACTGCAATATAATTCTACGCGGCATGAGGCATCTGGAATATGATTAATAATTTAAATATTAACGCGAAGTCCAAAACTTTACTCAAAAAAAGCTGCCCTTCTCATTTTGGGAGGATATTCGTGTGAGCTTTAACGTTGCCAGCATCAATTGTTTAATGATCATATAGTTTCTAAAGTCCAAGTAAAGCAAAAAACTGGAAAAGGGACAGACTGGTTTAAAGTTTCTCTTCAAAACCACAGTTGGCCCTCTCACCTTCGCTATCGAAATAAATATGGTGGTGATTTTAAAAGTTGTGCGACTGGGCATTTTCAAATTACATTTAAAATTTACGACTGAAAAGCAGACGTTCCTAAAATAAAAATTTCACTCCACATATTTTACGATCCGCTTAAATAGAAATATTTTCTTCCGCTGAAAAATACATCGGCGTTGGTAATATTTTTAGCCTTGCGATTTTTAACCTTTACAAGAGTTTGCTTCAACTCGATGAACACTACCTCGACATTGAATGGCCTAGACGTGCGTTACTAATTCACATAAGTTACTTACTAATTACGTAAAGCTTACTATGGAAAAACAAATGACAAACGATAACGGTTATCTGGTCAGCTGTTCAAATCAATCAACACAGATATAACATGAAATCACGGTGCACTTCTTCTGTAGCCGCGGGCGAGACCGCTTCCTGTAGGCAAATAAGGTAGCGGTCGAACGGATAAAATACCTGCAGCTGTTTGAAGACGTGCGGCAGCCGCTGCTCGTAGTGCTGTCGCTGCGCCTCGTTCGTTTTCCGCAGCTGCTCCGTGTACTCCTTCTTCGCGTCCTCGCACGCCTGACTCCTGAGTTTCATGTTCGCTTTTTGTTTCTCCACCTCCGCTCGACTGGAAATTTAAGAAAACCTTTTTAAATTTTAAATACATATCAAAATCACTTAGTAATACATATTAAATCTATGTAATGTTTAGTTTTCCCGGCGTTAAGGGTGAACCGGGGTACCGACGGCGTCTGTGTGCTTCGAAATCGTTCCATGGTCTCTTAGCGTTTCATCTTAATACTTTAAGACTAAAGAAAACAAAAAATCTAAGAAAATGAAATGAGATGTTAAAATATTCTGACCGAAAGACCACTTTCACATCTGTTGGAAGATTTAAAAAGCAAGAAGCATTTCCTATCAAGATGAAGTGGTGTAAGATAGAAATGTTTTCGTGATCAGATATTGGTTAGAGACACTTGAGATCGAGGTCGTCAACCGCCGTCTGGACGGCTTCGAGATGACGTTTGTAACTCTACGGGATTGCCGAGGGTCGCTTCAATGGGGTATCATGTCATTTAGCACTCGGTGTGATTGACACAAACAACGCTGAGCACACCTGAGATTGAGGTCAGCATCCGCCTTCTGGAAGGCCTCGAGTGCTCGTTCAGACTCCCTGGCGGCCCTCTCGTACGCTCTCCGCGCTCGCTCCAGTGCCCCTATAGCCGAGTTCAGTAACGCCGTCTGTTTCGCGCCTTCGTTCAAGTGTTGCTGTAAAATAGGACGACACGATTTTAGTACATGCAACCTGTCATAAAATACCTTTCAGGTGTCTATCGCATCCAGGCAGGTACAGGTATGTTGTTATGTTGTGGGTAGGTCACAAAAGGAAATTAAATTGTGTGCATATATTCGAATACATTTTTACACGTAAATCTTGCATATATGATACTATAAATATAAAGACACAAAGAGGTAACAACCATTGAATGCAACCTCAGCGGTGGCACTTTATCAAGGTCATTTTTCCAAGTAAAGTATCGAAGGGCGCGCTCGGCGTGGCAACGTATGACCGCTAATAGCAAAACTTCAGCACGCTAGATTACAATCATAAAACTTTGTCGACAACCTTTAGGGGGTCATTGACCGTTTCACCAACGGGTTGGCTGCTACACGGTTTTTTCAATCCCGCCAAGTTTAACAATCTACACAATCATCAAATCTTCTACGCGTATAAGCTACATACAATGATAATACAACGATTTATATATTTTCTAAAATAATGTAAAATCTATTTGAGAACTCCGACTAAAGTAGTCTTAAAATAGCCAACCATGTAGCAATCTCCTCATTAACTAACCGCGACATATGCACATATATTCGTTATTTGCAATTCTAATCAAGTTGTTGCATCATAAATATATATCGTATTAAGTCAACTTTTTGTGAAGCCGTAAGAGTATTAAAATCTTCGTAATTTTAACATGTTTTAACACAAGACTGTAACTATTAATTGGCTGTAGAACTTACGATTTATTGATGATGTAAGTTGAAAACAATTTTTTTTTGTAATGAAAATCGAAAACAGCGTTGTCATCCTGGATCACGGCTCAATTACCTTATAAAGGGCACGAGTTCGTAATCAAAATTAACACTATCTTATACTGATCAATATGAGTTTTATACACGTATGTAAACGTTAGTAAGGTAACCTTTGTACAGTAAGCCGAATCGACGTAACCACTGCCAATCGGCCACATACATCATTTGGCAGAAGCCTTACTACGACTTGTGATTATGTAGGATTAAAGAAATAGATACTACAACAATTTCGTGACTTATTTTCTAAAGTTGCACAACGTTCGCCGAGTATTAGTAATGGGTTTTTTTTTTGTGAGTTTACTGTATTTACCTTCCGCTCCTCGCGTAGCTCCTTGGCGAGCAGGTGCAACTCTCGCACTACGTTCGACTGTAAGTTCTCCGCTACGACCTCGCGTTGGCCTGCGAAGTCGTTCAGCTCTTGAAGTAACTGTCTGAATGCTTTGCACGCTGTGTACCTGTAATGTTGATCATAATTTAACAAAGGACTTCTTCGATGCAAACTGACTCCGAATCATCCCACTCCATTGAGAATTTTAAACACTCCGTTTGTTTGGAACTCATTTGGACGAAACTTTTCTTCACAAAAAATATAATTGCTTGGCAAGTAGAAAAAGCATGAAAAAATATTAAGTTTACAAGATATTTTTCGGATCTTCGTAATGAAAACCTATAGCAAAAATTTGAGGATAAAAAAGAAGACGAGAATGTTAACTGTATTTTTTGTATACTTACTGTTTTTTTCCTTTTAGTATGTCACAAACATGAACAAATGAAACCCCGACAAGTAGCTATAGCTTTGTTGTATATAAATTATTTACAATAAGGAAAAACGAAGCAATTGAACCAATAATGGCTGAGCGACAGAGGCACGAGGCATCGGAGACTATTTAACGATACAAATATTGCAAAATATATACGTTACATATCCTCGTGCTCACTGTTTTTGTTTATAAATACCTAAAAGAGACCTTTATATATCATTCGGGACAATCCCGAAGGTATTAATTATGAAACTTAATTATCCTATAGGTGTACCATTACTTCGATTACGAATAACCGTAACATAACAACGTATTGTGATAACTTACATATGTTTTTCTTCTGTTAAAATGAAATTTAGAATTATTAAATAACCAAACACTTTATCTTCACTACTGCTATGGCCACGATTCGTACAATTGAGTATCGGAAATATTGGTGTATCGCTACAAATGTGGTAAACAATGAAAGCACTCACTGGTATTCATCTTCTTCTTTTCGTTTGGGTTGATAGTTCTTAACGAGCCTCCTGCAACGAAATAAAATATATGAATACGTATGTATACCTAATATGTATACTATAGTCAATTAAAATGCGAAGTGGCCGCGGACGAAAGCTCAGTCATTGACGTGTGATATAGCCATGCATATTGAGTGACATAATTTATATTGTATAAGAGTATCAAATTGCATATATTTAGTTGACAACTAACTAATATATTATAGCATATAGTGAAAGTGGACATTCAACTCAACATTCACACACACGTAACTGGTGGTACGGGTTAGTTGAAGTCTCCTATTAGTGATCTGGTCGGATTTAGATTCTATTTGATCATTCTCTCCGCATAAATATGTAATTCGAAAGTATTTTAACATTTAGCATGTTTCTTTTTGATGAGATTATTTATTAGTTTCAAACGCTTCAAGTGACTTGCACGGGTCAGTATAAATTGTATGTACAACAACATACAAAATATAACGTTTATTAAAACAAACGGTTAACGCCACGCTTCGCTATGACGTACCTGAGAACCAGAAAACTTATTTTTGTCATTGCTTTACATTAATTATTATCCGTCGAGTGCTGTTGTGTCATTACGAAACTGAAAAATCCTTTTGCAGTTTGTACTGTATGCTTATTTTTTAACATCGCCATAAAGTATTGAAACAAATTGTAATTAGTAACAGAATGGTAACGAATGGATAAAACATAGAGACTAAAAGAAAGTATATACAAATGTACATATATGAAACAAAGATTTAGTCATCTTAACGTGTGTCATAGACGTACAAACGTAGCAAACAAATGACGTAATATTAAAGTCAGTCTAGTCCATACACGTCCTTATATCCTAAAAGTACAAATCCAAAGCTATTTCACAGTTGAACAATATGTGTCTGCGAGTGTGTTTGCCTATTACACCCTTCAATATGGCACCGAGCGCACCGAGGATTAGCTACTAGGCGGCCTTGAACGGAGGGACCTTCACAAGGCAGGCGAGTTTTTGGCAACTCCTGCCATATTTCAGGTGTCTAAAGGGCAACTCCAATGCGATGGGCCGTCTGCTCGTTTTCCGTGCTTATTATTATTACAGAGAGAATAAAAAATATGCTCACCTGAGTTTTCCTGCATATTCTAATTCTATCGCGCACCTTTCCTTAACGAAGTTGCCATATTTGTCTAAAAACTCAATTCCTTTGTGTGTGTGGGCGGCTAAGTTATCATATTGATCCTGAGGACAAAAAAAAAGTATGGTCAGTATTAATAAACGTGACGTGTGGACATAGCGCGGCGAGAGGAAGCGGACTGCGATACGGGGTCTGCAGCGGGAAGCTGCCCGGTACAGTGGCGCCGATAACCCACAGTGTACTATAACAACGTACTTCTGTACCATATACATACGCGTGTGTAATTAGCAATCAACTTTTTTTCTAAGGTCACTTACATGTACTTTCAATTATTTATGACAATGATTATTCGAAAATGTTAACTTATTAATTAATACTGTCTCTTTACGTTATAAATATAATTGTAATTTATTGCACGATTATAATGCAATGGGTAGATTTCACGTGAAAAGTTCCCACACCACGCTAGTGGGTACAAATAATAGAGGTATATGTATTAACGTTCCATAAGTATGTATGTATGTATATCGCACACGTCAACAATATCGCTTTTATGACGACATTCAATACTACAAAGTTCAGCGACATGTCAATGTAATCGATTTTAGTCTCCCGTGGAACACATAAAACTAAAAATAGACTGCTGCGACGGTCTGTGTCAAACAAAAGAAGATAGTGAAAGCTCCATTCCAGACCTTCAAACCGCACTGATCAAATTTATATGATTATTCTCTTAAAAATTGTGGTTCCACTAGTGCGGCAGTAGTTACCTTTGTCATTTATGGCATCTCAACTTAGTGAGTAATCGTACCGAGGCAGATGGTTATAGTTGAGGTTTCATGCAGTTTCATTTCAGGTACGATATAAGTTCAATCATAATATGATCTTATCTGATAAATTAAAACGATCACAGCGGCTTAGGGTTCTTATTCAGCCTTTAAACTGTTGACTATATGAAATCCTAATACTGCACTACTTGCAAGTACTTGTAGAGCTACTTGCTCTACATTCGTGTAAAAAAAAATTAGCTGCCCTGTGACTATTATTGTTATCCAACTATTACAAATATCCAAGATAACGTGATTAGATCACGGTAACACTAGAGAATATTTGTGCGAGGTTTCGAGCGAGACATGTAGCGATAGCGACCGCACGTAGCTCGTCACTTAACATAAAAAATCAGTAATAAGTGAAACCTAAATTCAAAACGCTCTCAACTTATAGTTCCCACAATTCGATTATGATTGCGTCGCGGGAACGGATTGCGTGCAAAGATGCGCCCGCGACGCCCCATCAACGAAGTCGCCCTTGACTCCTCGTCGAGGTGTACGGTGCAACGACACTTATTAACCTCCGCACTCCCTGGTAATACCAGTTGCGAACTAAAAACTCTACACCGACAAGGTGCAACTTATTACGTACATAAGCGCTACCAAGGTTTGAATTTCGAACATAAAACAAAAGAATAACGCACATTGAACACGGCCTGGGTTAACACTAAGCGAGCGTCCGTCATTAGAAATAGTGGTGTTGAGATAACCTATCATCTCTTCTTACTTAAATTTTTGACAACACAATGAAAATAATTTTGTAAAAGCTAATAAGCAAGAAATTAAGTTTGATACATAACGTTATAACCAGTTCTTTACGAAGTTATAATAGGTGTCTATAAATAATGAACGTAATCGAGTCAAAGATAAGACGGAACGTATACGCTACATTAAAGATGCATCTAGATCTATGCAGATATACTGTATATACATCTATGTGTGTAGTAGATATAGAATAAGAATGTATGTAATAATCGTATAGGAACACAGATCTTCAACAGAACCACGCATGCAACGCTACATGAACGACTCACTGTTGATGCTAATCAACATACCTTTTCAACAGGATCGGTGTAAGACGTTAACAGTGACTCATATTAAAACATGGTCATGTACCTAACTAATATGCAACGTTACACAAAACAAACCATTTCAGTAGCGAACGGCTCGAATGCGAAGCTATGATGTTGAAACTAATAACATTAATTGACCGTATGTATGGCCACATCAGCGCAGCGCAGCCGATGTTGTAACGAGATGAAATTCAATGTGAATGAATGGAATATTTGAAAACGGCTTCGAGCTTATGTAATTAGGCATAATGGCAAATAACATTTGTTTATACAGCACATACAGCTGAAAATAAACACTCGATGATATGACTCATATATGTTTTATTGTTAATTAAGTATCCTATTATTGATCGATAGATTACGTTGAATCCAATCGTTTATCTTATAGTTTATGTCATACATCTACAATAATAATAATAATAATTACAATAATTACACACGCGGCTATCCGATTCCAAATTAGGCAATTGAATGCCTGTGTTATGGTAACCGGACAGCTGATAAACATACAT